>PPHD01000876.1:4669-37294 GCA_002909625.1 Bambusicola thoracicus
TTTCTTCTTTTTTTTTTTTTTTTCATCAGACATGACGATGTAGCATAAAAGGTTTTATGAACACTTCTTTGATGTGATCTGCATGAACCACTTGTATCTTCACTCACTGTAATACCATAGGCTGGGCAATCCTTCTCGTTTTACACACACAATAACTTACTAGCTGCAGCTAATATTTAGAAAATAATACAGTTCTGATTTTTGGGAGGGAGCAACTGTGCTTCATCTGGCAGTGTGTTTTCCCGCTGCTTTCTGAACACAGAATTTCATTTAGCATGATTGTCTGGATGCAATTCCTAGGTACAAAATAATCATTTCAACTCACATAAGGGTGGATTTATAGACAGAAACAGACATTAAGTTAAAAAGTAAGGGTGCTTAAAGTGCAGTTACATTCCAAGCAAACAATAAAAGTGTTTGATACTACACATCAGAAAGTCTCATGTACTTTTGCCAGAACAAAAAGTTTTGAAAAAGTCTGAAATAGTTTATATTCATGTGTAAGGTACGTTATTACAAATAAGCCACACAGTTCCTAACATTTATCCTCTTGAGCGTATTCTTTCAAGTGATCTTCCCTCCCACACTTCTTGATTTCGTCTTCTTGCTTCTAATGCATATTGAGTCATTTAAGGTTTGTTACATTCATGTAATTATGAAGAAAATGTTTCCCACAGTGTGTACCTGCTTACTGAATTGATTAAAAATATAAACACAAATACTACATAATCAAAAACAGCATTTTTAGAATTTTCTAAAACAAACAAATAAAACCAACAGACACTTTCACATTTTTAGCAAGCAAACTTTCAAGCCCTTCCCCAGATCCACACTAGAAAAAATAATTTTCATCATAAGAAATTCCTCCATATAGTCAGTTACAGAAACATGGATACTGAACCAATGTTTTTGGTCCCTACTATTAAACTGGCATACAGAGAAATGCATTTTTATGTAATGACATATACAAAGAGTCAGGGCTAACCTTTGCTTCAACTCCATCGGAAAAAAACAATCATGTCAGAACCAGAACTGCACAATTTGTTGCTAAGCTCAGGATTCAGCTTTGAATTCAAAACAAGGAACCTAACACCATTTACAGGCTGTAGGCAGAAAGCTATTCCCAGCTGTGTACACCGTTCTGCAGCAACCTCTGGTGGCCACTTAAAAATAAGTGTTGGTTCCAAGCACTGCCTGGCCCTACAACCTCTGGGACCACATCAGGTGTGTCAAGCAAGGCACTCAACTGAGACACAAGGGAAGGGAACACCCGAGATCCTGCCCACTGCTTGCCCTGACCTACAGCTCATTATCAAAGTCCTAAAACACACAGATACATGTCTTATACGAGTATGCATGCAAAAAAAGCTGTAGCTGTCATGTATCCAGGCACTCACAGTATTGGCAGCAATATATAAATACAATCATGCTAAAATCAGCACTATGCAAATTACCAGAAATATACTTAATAAATAGAGAAACTACATGTTTTCGGGTGACATAAATACGTTTAAAATTGTTACTGCATCATTTCTGGCAGGGAGAATAGAAGTCAAGACAAGTTTAATTCTGTATGTCTGAAACTGTTCTCTTTTCAAATCAACTTGATATGTACATTCTTTAAACAGAAGATACTGCCATTTTCTTTCTTAAAGGAAGAATGAAATTTGACATCTCAGCTGAATGACCAGATGGCAAGAGGTTAAATCAGCTTTTTGCAGTTAGACTCACCTATGAACTTTACATCTATAGCAAGAAAAATTTTCTAGTCATATTTCAAATGACAAAAGCACAATATGTTTTCAATGCATTGTAAAAAGTAATTATTAAAAGCAGAAAAGCACTATACTAACAGGAACCACTCACCAGGTCTCACTAACAAGTTTTTCCCACGCACTTCAAAGTGAAACCTGAATTCCAAAGGACATGGGCATGGAAAGAAGCAGCATTTCAAAGTGGTGACAGCCTCACTGACCTGGTACTGAGGGACAAACGTATGAACAAGCTGAGTTTTGATTGTTAAGACTGAAAATGTAATGAAATGAAAAGTTGTTCTGAAGCAGCTAGGGAAATAGAGTGGATGGCAATTCACAAAATCCATAGAAATAAAGAGTAAAGCCACTGCATGCTTTGAATGCTCCTCCACCAGCACAGACTTTTATTGGGTCCACTGCATCAAGGATTGGAGGTCTGGCACTGAAAGTTATTGAACTAAAGTATAGGTGGTAATTGCAACATTAAGAAGGAAGAGTAAAAGCTATATATTTTTTTAATCATTTAACATCTGCTTTCTATGATTTTAAGAGTTTGGTCAGGTGTGTGAAGGAACTGCTATACAACAGTACTCTTGTGATGTATAAAAATCTTTTTTTTGTAATCATTAGCCTCCCTTTCTCCTAATGCTTACTTAGCAGTTGAGATTGAACAATAAGAAGAGGCAGACACCAGATTACAAAACAAAAACAACAAAAGAACAGCTGCACATGCACCCTTCTCTGTTGTAGTATAAAACAGCAGAAAATTATAGCTCCTGATGGAGATGATTTTATTTGCACCTGGCCTATATCAGCTAATGAGACTTATACACAAAGCACATAAACTTTCAATTGAAATAGTAAAAAATAATCCCAATTCCAAGGTTTTATTCTTGTATGCTATTTATATATTTCATTCTATGCATTTCCTTACTTATGTATATAAATATGCATATAGACAGACACATATATGCATCATCTCCCTGCACACATTAAGCATATTTGGGAGCTGGTCTTTTCTACCAAACTTTTGGACAATAAATCTTAGATTCTGTATCAATGGAATTCTTTGTTGAAACAAAGCTTCAGTCACAGCCTAAATTCATTTGGTTTTTATTAAAAACATGAAGGCGAAGCTGAATGAAAGCTAAAAATAAAATGCCACAAAATGAACAAACATTATACATCAGTTAGCGCTCTACTTTCTTGGGAGGAAAAATCAGACAAATTTAATCAGTGATGCTCTACCTGTGACACAATATTGTGACTCCAGCATAATAAACTATTTTCATTTATCATTATATTAGCTATTGTGTGTTCTGTTAAGAATGGACGCATTTTCACTTTCTAGAGTGGAAGCATTCAACTTCAGAAATGTTCTGAAATTAATGCTTCACCTGGGACTTTTAACTATGTCTCCTTCCTTTTCCTATAATCTAATAATTTCCAATGATCTGTCTCTATTTTTGCTTTAATGTATTTTTTGCAGTTGATCCACTGATTGATAAATTATTAATTGATGTACTGAGTAAACGTACAAGCTTGTGTGATTTAATAACTCCAAGGTAATTAATACTGCACGGACGTAAAGTGCCAACCTTTCAGGGGAGAACATGAATAGCCCATTTTGAGCATAAGTAACTTAATGGGAATAACACCTTCATATGACTAACCTGCTGTTTTTCCAAATTGGCTGCTTTCAAATGAATGAAACGAAGCATTACTTGCTTCAGATATGATCTTAAATACATACACGTTTCATGTGGATTCTCCTATAACAACACTGATGGAAAAGAACACGTTTTCATAAAGTTCACAGCATTTGGAATTTGATTTCCAATTTAGAATATAAAAGTAAACACACACATATACACAAAAAGTATATCTTCGTTGTATTATACAGCTCTGCTTAGCAGGCATACAAGTTTAAAGGTGTTAAACTGGTGTTAAACTAGCCACTGGAGAGCTTCCATAGCATCTCTAGAATCCAATAGAAACAAACTCAAGTCCAACGTGGTAGTAAGCAGTAGGTTGGCGCCAGTGAAAAGCACACCTACAGTGGCAACCTCAGCCCAGAATGCCAGCAACTTAGGAGGCCAGCAGTAGGAAAAGTCAGTTATTAACACAAGAGGGCAAGGTTTTGGCAGATATTCTGACTAATGAGGCACAGAAGAAATGCTTTTCTGATGTTGGCTATGTTTTTACTTCCTGTAATAATGGCATACGTTGAGATCTGAAGCAGATGACAGTTTCATAATGCAACCATAAACTGATGTTAAAATCATGTTTGTACTTTGTTAATAGAGAAAAATGTTAAAAATAAACATATCAAATTGCACCAAAAAATCTACTGTATATAAACTGACGATGCAGAATGTGATATATACAATATCCTTATTGCTTTCATACTCTGGTATGTACATATTACCTTTTACTGTCTTAGAAAACTTCAGCAAATGAATACTAAATTTAGCATCATGTCCACCCAGTAGAAGGTATTGCTTTATCTTTCTTCATCTCTATTTAGGGAAAAAATGACTAAAGAAAAAGTAACTTCTAGATAGCTCGGACAGGAAAAGAAACAGATAATATCTTAGTGATCATGGCCTGGACAGGAACTGAGGACCAAGAACAGGCCTGCTGTAAACCCTCACAAAGGTGGGAGAAGGGTCACTCTTCCCTCCCAGCAGCTGGCAATTAAACTGTAGCAAACATCTTCCACTTGTTCACCAGGACTTGGGAAAGCTGTAAACAGCAGATTTGTATTTGTGTGTCAAAGCCAGTCCGTCTCTCTCACTCTCTCCCCAGTCAGACAATCAGGTTATGATATTTCATTAGACTGTCAGATGTCATTAATACTTAATAAATGTTACTAAACTATATGTCAACACTTGGCGTCTTGAATAGCTTTAAGTGAGTTTGAGCTTGACAATAGATTTTGCAATAGCAGAAACAAAAAGAATAAACAGAACCACAAAGCACAAAGGGTATTTAGAATACAAACATTCAAAATCTGATTTGAAATATATGAAGTACTCAGTTGAATCAATTTTCAGAACATACATGTAAAACATTTATCCTAATACTAACTGCTCATAATTCACTACAAAGTTCAATCCTTGTTCAAGACAATAGATAAAAACGGAACAAGCTAGACTGTTTTCATTCACTGCCACGGCGGCTGATTTTAATCCATCTCCAAATTACTTCTAGCATTTTCATTTGTATAGCATTTTTAAATAGGAAAACATATTTTACAATGGGATAGATAACATAGGCCAAATCAAGGGAGGATCTGTTCAACCTTCAGTCTCTCCAGCAGGTAGAGGGCCTTTATTTTTGCAGTTCCATGTTTAGTTCATAATATAAAATTTTAGAAAGAAGAGAAATCCCCAGTTCTCCAGGTCCTCCTCCCCTCATCCCCAAATAACTTCATAAAGATTGTGTTGTTGTGCCCAGGTGCCTTCTCATTTCATGTTCTCATGGACTTCTGTAGTTACTTGAATGATACTGCTATGAGTTCTCAGGATGCTACTTAACTAGGAAATGTTTCAGTTTATTAGAAATTTTTTCGTATTTCCTATATCCAGATACTGTGTAAAACATGAGCCTGTTGTGTAAAATTTGAAAGGGCATTCAGAAAGATGGCAGGGATTGGTAATTTTATAACTCACAACCAACAGGACTTTTAGGAGTTTCTAGTGGTTGAGGGTAGTTACTTTACTTTGCTATATACTTTGAAGAGGCACAGAAAAATCTCATCACCTCTAAACCAAACAAAAATAAGAAACCTTGTCTTTTCCACTCTCCTCTGTGCTTTGAAAAGCAATTATTAGTTTGTATAAGTAATACATATACATAGTATATCATCTCAGCAGCATGAGGAGTAGAAGCAGTCAGGTAATGAAGTGAGGAACACCTAGTCCAAGACAGATGAAGACTTAACAAAATGCTTTGAGTTGTGCAAGGCTTCTAAGGAACACATTCTTTTAAATCACAGTTGCACTGCTTTGAACAAGGACTCATTTTAATTTTGACCCAATTCTCAGCGTACGTGTTTGACAACTGCTCATAAAGCTGTGCCTAAATTTGAATCCAAAACTAAATTTAGCCTAAAAGATCACCACATGTAGACAGAAAATTAATTTGCTCAATGTGCAGCAGTAAACACTAAGAATGGGCTGTAGGTCTAGGTCAGAAGTCATCAACTAATAAAAACATATCAGATGTTACCTTCTGTATAGAACAGAACACTATTGATAAGGCTAGAAACAAGATAATAAGAAATCAACATTTCAGGTTTTCTACATCAGCATTTCTGGTTTTTAACACAGTGATGCTCCTAGGTGTTAAGCTGCTAGAAGATATATAACTGCCATTTCCGTATGCAAAAGGAATGAAGAAGCAAGGCAATCATAACATTCTATAGTGCTGTATGCAAAAAGCTATTTAAAATTTACAAAAAAGTATGGAACAATTTGTTAGAGATACAAAAAAAACCACGTTATCCTCAGGAAAAAAACATTTATCTTGCTTTCTTGGTATTGATATCAAAGTACTATCCCTTGTGGTCCCTCACTAAGTAACAGCCTTAACAGCTGCAAGAGAACACTGACTATAGAAAGCCCATTGCACTACCCTCAACAGAACAGAAACAGAGCAGGGAAACCAGAACAGCAGTGCAACCCTGTAAGGTGCATTCTGGCTTTTGCTTTTCTTATTCGGCTGCAACAGAATAGTCTGGAAGCAATCTACCCAGCAGCTGCTCTCATCAACAAACTGTTTATTGTAAGAAAGTGGTTGGGTCAAAGGGTAAACATTATCCAGAACCGAACACTTATCTGAAATCAGGAAGAACAACAACAAAAACAGCAAAACCTGTAGCCATCCATACATATGAGAAAAGTACATTACATATGAAAGGAAATGATCTTCCATTTTGAAAAGGCTAAAAGTCTACTTAATCTAAAATTCCTTAATTTGGTGAAGCAGTATTTTATAATGTTGAACTAACTTACTCTGGCTTGTACTGATTTTGAGACCTGTTAAAGGTTTCCAATAAAACCAAAAGTTACTTAAAACTCACTCTGTGTTCTAAGGTTAAAATATTTCAGAATATTTTTATTAAAACTTTTTTTTTTAACATTTCTTAACATGGAATGATAACTTAGTTCAGTATCCATATGCAACAGCAACAAGAAGATTAGTATTCCACTAGTATATTACAGATGCAACATCAACATTCTGTGTGTCTAACTTGGGGAAAAAAAAAGATTGAGGTTCAATATCACTTCTACAAAAAAAAAAAATCTAAATTTTATGATACAGGTAGCAAAGAAAGACGACATACTGATGACATACTGAACTCTAAGTATTAAATCCTTTGCCAAATCAGTTTCAAATCTTACTAGAAAACTTCTGAATGCAATAGCACACATTTGGATGTTAAAATCTCTCTTAGAATTTACAACTCTGTCAAAAATCACTAGAGAATTGAACTTAACCACATTTTAAGCCAAGCAAAATTGTAATTGCATTTAAGCACAAGAGCACGCACAAAAAAAAGAGAAACGAATGCATGCGTCAAAAGACTTTCAAATCTTGCATAATTTTCTAACATCCGTAATTAAGTTTTAAAGATAATTTTTTAAAAGATACCAAAAATTACAGTGCAGATGTCATTTAGTAGTACACAGCTGTTTAACCTCAGAAATTAAACTGAATACGAACGTGTACGCAATGTGAAGTGCTTTCAGAATATAATACAGTAATTGCGGCACGTTTGCTGCAACATTCCATAAAGTTGACTTTGAGGGTAAAGGATCAATAAGAACAAGGTCTACCTTTGACATAACATTACTATATAACACTTCACAAAAGCAAGTATTGCAATGAAAGGCCTGATAAATCAGAGGACTAGTAGGTGTTGATTTATCTTACCAGAAAAAGGGCATGATAAATTATGTTTTGCCCATTTACTTCTTTGTGGCACCTACTTCATAACAAACTGTTTTGGTTTTTTTTTGTTGTTGTTTTTTTGAGTTTTTTTTTTTTTTTTTTAAGAACAGTGTATAGTATGTTGAACATACGTACAACCATGCTAAAAATAAGTACAGAGAAACCATGCAGAAAAGGAAAGACACTCCATTTTGGCACTAAGATCTGAGCTTTATGCATATTAGCCTGAAGTCATATTTTGTTCTGTTTTTAAAATAGGATCAAAGTCACATTTAGAAGAATAAATTACAGTATAACCCTAAATGTTACATGCATTTATTTTAAATTGCTCTCAAAAGTATTCTGCATCGACTAGAAAAAGTACAGAAGAATTTTGTTCTCAGCTAATAGGGCAATAAATTAGATGCAATATATTCAGCTGGTAAAACTGGCTCTGTTAAATGGCTATCACATAATAGTATTTTTATGTGGTACCAAAACTTTTTCTAACTGAGGACACAATTGTTTGCTGAAAACCATGGAAGCCATAGTAGAATGAGTTAAGTAAATAAAACTTAAGAAAATATTTTTTCTTAGCACTGATAATACACCATTCCTAGTTTAAGGTTTTCCTTGGGGCTTGCTTTGCCTTTCAGCAGATTTATGTATATAAAATGTGAGTGAAGCTAGTGTTCATGAATATGAAATAGAGGCATAGGAGCCAAGGATTCTCTTCTGAGCACTGCAAATACGCATTAGACCTGAATGACAAACTTTCTGCTGCATCTAGATTTTGCCTTTTCTTAAAAGCAAATCCTAGTTCTGTAAAACTGCAGGAGGGGGCTGAGCTAAAGAAATGTTTATTAAGCATTGGGGTGAGACCACAACACACTTTCAAACATACCACAACTCAAAGAGATCACAGTACAGTTACATCTCAAGTTGTAGAGCTAACGTTCAGTCTGTATTATAATGTTATACTACTCCTCCTAAAACTTATTTGGGATGGCATAACAATTTATAAATAAACAAATAACGATAAAAGAAGTATCCTAGAAAAGTAGATTTTCTTGGGAATTATATTCCATAAAGGCAAGAATATGCATAGCATGTTATTTATAGAATACATATAAAGATAGAACAACAGCATTAAAATAAGAACTACTTCATTGCAACTAAGATCTCCTTCCTAACCCAGAATCCTAAAAAACATGAGCATGACAGCATGGGATTATTTAAAACAATAGTAATAATACACTAATGTTTTTTACTCAGTGAAGTCTAACAAAAAAAATATTTACGTTCATGCTTTACAAATGTGTCATATATAGTGGTATAAAATTTAGGTATTAAATTGAGTGAAGAAAGTCTCAATAATACTCAACTTATAAATTAATACATTTTTCTTACAAAATATGGAAAAAATACAGTATTCGTGCACATGTACTATAGTGCTTAGCTGTAGAAATGGTAAATACAAACTGTTTTTACATGCACATCTGTTGATTTCTGTTTGTTTTTATTGTTTTTAAACACATAGCAATTCTTTCATATTTAATGCTCATGTTCTTCTGCTAGGATTGAAATCTTGTTCTGCAGAAATAAACAACATTTTAACCCTCAGAGAAAAAATATCAAAATAGTAACCAAGCACAGGGTACACCTTCCTGTAACTGTAAGGTTTGTGATACCCAGGTAGCTTCTGAAACTAGCTTCAGAACCAGCCTCTCCAGACAGCAGCCATCTGAAAGCATTCCTGAAATTATCAGAGGTAAATTGGGAAAAAAAAACAAAAAACAGCAAAATGCAACTTGTCACTCAAAGGTGGACATGCATCACACCTAGCCCTCATGGGGATAAGGATGAACATTTATGACAACAAATCCTTCAGCCACTCCAGGACTGAGCTCGCTTTAATCAAGCCATACACACCACTAGCTCTACTCCAGTAGATCAAACTGGCATGCTGAAGTTATCATACTGTAGACAATGCAGTGGAAATCAGAACTCATGACTGAAATATGGGGTCTTTTTTAACAGCGACTTGGGAAACATGATGCTCAAAGAAGCAAACAAGAAAAGACTCAAGAAAGAAGCGGTGTAAGAGAAATGATCAGCAGAAGCGAATACCAGCATTCAGAGCCATTTACGACAATGGCACATTATTTACTCTGAAGGACTTTTGACTTGTCTCTGAGGATAAACATCTGCTTCTGTGCTTATGAATATTTATTTTCTATCATTGTTATAACAGTTGAGGGAAGACACAATCTGTCAAATGAGGCTTTCTGAAGTAAAATTCATAAACAGAAAATATAACACTCTATGTAGAATACAGCTTAAGGAGACCGCTATTAATACAAACTAATCACAGTGCACAGAAGCAGACTCTTGCCTTAGGACTCCACTGAATAGCACACCTGAAAAATAATTCATTTTTCAGACTTTCCCCATTAAATTGTGTTATTAACCCAGGTAAGGAAATGCCATCAAAGAAGGGGGGGGTGCAGGAATAGGGAAGTGGAGACAATGAACAAAAAACAACCTTCTGGTAAAACTTGGTAACTTTATTTAGTAGTAAATGCTTGCTGTGTATGGACTATAATATGCCCTGCTGGAAAGGTTTAGTGACTGCAGCACAGTAGTGAGGTTAAACATTCTGACAAGGTGTGAAAGCTTTTACATGGAGTAACAATACAGGTTAATATGATTTTTCATTCTGGCTGAGCAGCCACTGAATGAAAGATGATTCCAGCTCCCAGTCCACATGGCTGTATCAAGCCTTCCAGACATTCTGGCTGACCGTGAAAATGATAAAGCTGAAATTCAGAGCCCTGTAATAATACTAAAAGGAAAAACATAGCCAAGAGTCCTAGAGAAAAAAAGGCAAAAACGGCAACTTACTATACAGACAACACTTCTAAAAATCAAGAATCTTGACAGAATGAAGTAAAAGCTTTAAAACACTACAAAATAGCCCTGTGCTATCTAGTTCAAAGATTAACTTCTAACTGACTAAACATGAACCTGCGTTGAAGACTCTTGATTAATACTCCCAAATCAGATGGCTAACAAATCAGATTGAAATAAAAAGTTATGGGAATGATCTTCAATAATAAAATGAAAAATAAATAAATAAGTAAAAATTCGGAATAGTTTCATGAAAGCTAATGAACTCAAGCAACAGAGAAAATGTGTACGCTCATTCTGTGACAGCTAACGGTTAATTTATCCTTGGTTAAGTAGAGACAATTTGGGTCTTTGTTCCTTGAACCAAACAGAGAAACTAGAGACTGAGTAAAGTGATTATCATTTAATAGTTGGAAGTCTGATGTGTACTTTCAGTTTGTCTAGCTAACGTTACTCCTCAAACTGGGAATGTGACAGTCACTGCAAAAGTAAAATTCTACCAGTAATTTAAAATATGCTCTACAGATGGAGAGACTTCTGAGTACATAAGGAATTGTTTTTGTTTTGTGTACGGAGCAATATGGATATCAATAATTACTGTAAGGTTTATTTCATCTCAGAAGTGCCTTAACTTGCTATGGCTGGACTGCTAAGTGGTTAGAAGAGTATCATTAGACAGAGTAGAGAATATAAGAGAGAAAAAGCTAGGAAACGTTTATTAAAAAACCTGAAGTCCACTCCCAACTCTAAATGGAAATGTTTGCCACAAAGACAACAAAAGCATATCATAATAATGATAATGGTAATAATGTTCTATTCTACCAATCCACATAAGAAAGACTTTCTGAGTCAGAGGTTGCACGTTTCAAATCTAATGATTTATTCTCATATGAAAGACAATGCATCTTTCATCACCAGCTCAGAGTATTTCTGATGTCAAAAATATTCCTTTAAAACAAGTATTCTAAAGACAAAACTTTAAATGTTTTCAGGTATTCCTATCAAAACCCCAGAAACAAACAAGAAGCATGAATATTTATGCTAATTTGCAGCTCATACTGCTAAAGTTAACTTTAAAAAACTGCCTCCCTGTCTATAATAAGTGAAACAGAATAAGTATTTGCTTTACGCTACTGTAATACAACATAACAGTGATGAAAAAGCAAACAGTAAATCAACATCTAAAATGCAGTTAAAAAAAAAAAAAACACTAATTAGGTAACTCCACCTCTGCAGCTGCTGCTCCTGTCAGGTAGGCTATGGCGTATGACCTAACTGTAATATTAACACTTCAGTTTTGGAAAGAAAAGATTATCTATCTTCCAGATCAGAAAAATGCATAGATAATTGCTTATTTCATGTAATGAGTCACAATGTCAAACCATGCTGTAATTTTTTGTTTAAATCTTCAAGATTATGCAGCAAAAACCAATTGTTTTTCCTTTTGAAACAAAAGAATTTCAATAATAGATTTATTATTATTATGATTATTATTGGTTTTGCCTACACAGAAAAGCTGAGGCAATCCCACAAAATCATTTTCTCTATATCTTAAAATTATGAGGATCATAAAATGTTTTCCAATTACTAAAAGCTGGTTTTATAAATTACGAGAACATCTAAGTCCAGTTCTTTAAATTGGAGGAGATGGCAACATGTTTTCTCCGACTGAGTAATGGTCTTCTTTTCAAAGAATTTTTACGATTAGATTTTTTCCACTAAAAATATTCCCTACTTTATGCATTGAAATGTAACCAAAAAATTATGACCAATTGCTTTTCTTAAAATGTAACAACTAAAAAAATATGATAAAGCAGGAAAAAGGAAACATACACATACTACTCAGTAGCACACCTTATATCCCAGCATCTAACTTCACATTCGGTTCTTTGCAAATAAAAATCACATTATCTTTATTTAGTCACTCTGAAGTAGTTACAACATGATATTCATTTTCTAGACAGTCTTTTACTGAAAGGACTAAAAATCCAGATATTTTGTCCAGCTAATGTTTTGAGATTTGCAAATTGCATACCCATTTCTTAAGACTTAAGTAATAAAGTGACCTATTGTTTTGCCTTCAAATCTTAATTCTTGCCAAGAAAAAAAGCTGTAAAAATTATCACTTTAAATTGCAGTAGAGATTCCTATCCTCATTAAAACAAGTGGGAACAAACCGTACTACCTTCTTGAATATTGATCCTGTTAAGGTTGGGCTTTGAATTACACATGCAGCCAGTTTTCACAAATTGAGAGGATATTTCACAACATTTTCTGAACTAGCATTCAGAATGTTCACAAAGCAAGTTCAATACAATTTGCCAATCAACGGGTAAGTAATACACATTAGAAAATGAAAATGATTCTCTGCAAATGTGTAAAAATCAAATGTTGATCTGTACCTTACATCCTAATGAAACGATCAGCTGAGAAGAAGCAAAGATTTGATAACCAATGTTTTTTTAGACATGCATTATAACTAGCAGCTGTAGAGAATGATAGAATATGCAGCAACAGAAGTTGTTTTCTATGTGGTTAAGACTCACTTCTTACCTCTGCCTCTTCAGCTGTTTCCCCATTCCCCTCTCTACACCCACGCAACATTTGTTTTCTCTTTCATCCAGTATCAAAGAAGACCAAGTAGCTCTTCCTCTTGAGGTTTTTCTCTCTCAGAAAAGTTCTTATGCTCATCAGTCAACAATCATGCTCCAACTTAAACACTTGAAAGACTCCCATCTCCACTTTCTTCAGCTCTTTTCTCTAGGCCACCATCGTTTTCATAATGTCTATTATATCGTCCATTTGTAAAGGGTTAAAGAAAGAGGACTTCATTTCTGAAACCTGAAGTTGCCAGTATGGCTACTAAAATAAGATGGAATCATACACAGACTCAGCATCGCACTCAGGTACAGAATTTCAGCAGCGCTGTTGATTCTTTGGTGTTGGCACAGATAAAGAACAGTGACTGAATGAAATTCTTAGGATTAAATCATGCGATCCCGCAAAAAAACTGCTCTGTATAACCTAAGTGTAAGAATAAAGGTTTGCTTGATAGACGTGACTATGCAGCATCTTTAAAGAGGATACTTTCATGGGCAAAAAAAAAAATACATTACCGGAAGAACAAAATTTATTCTGATTTTCTTTTTTTTAACTTGACTTAATTTCTTTGAATAATTGTGAAACCTTGCTTCATTACTTGTGTAAATCTTCTGTAATTAGTGTCACCACTACAACTGTCAAGTAACTGAGTAAAATTATTTATAAATTTGGAATATGTTTCACTTGTGAAGACTGACTAGAACCCAGATAAAATAATCTTTTCTATAAAAGTTGTAGTAGAAAATAAAGCAAATGTCTGATTTAAGCTAGCAGCTGTTCTTTAATCAGCTCTTTGCTACAAGAAAAGCATAAAGTCAGCCAGATAGTCACATGCCAAATTCCATTCCCACTGCACCTGGAATTTCAGGATTTCCTCAACAGGGCAGAAACCTCAAATCATTTCTTAAAATGAACTGTCAAAAAATGAATGCATTTGTAAGTCAATCTCTCCTTATCAACTACTGACAGAAGTCACACTTGAAATATTTTTTGCATTCTCCATATTCTCCAGTAGAAACATTTGTACAGCAAACTCCGAGAATACTGGAATGTCTTCTAAATCAATGACAGTGTTAAATAAATTCCCATCTTAATGTTCCAGAGTAAAATCAGCTCAATAAACTTAACTAAAAAGCTTTTTGTTGTGAATGATTCTTTTTCTCACAATAATGAACTTCTTCATAAGGTATCAGCAACATTATCGAGTAGCTGAACTGTCTAAGAATTGCTAACTGTTAAAGAAATATATTCAGAAGACCTCACTGTAATAAATGCACTGTTCAAATAACAGATAAAGTCTGCAGTTTGTCTTGTTGAGTCGTATTTCCTCTTGTTTATTCAAGTTCTACCTCTAATTAAAATACATGACCTTGTATCATCTAACTATAATTTGTATCAAAGTAAATACACAAAAGAAGCCCTAATTAAGTTGTTAGATAACCACTATGATGATTTCCCATTGTGGAAATGTATCGTCATTTCTGAGCAACGGTAACATGATAGCATCTCACAGGACTCCAGCTGATGCCAAGCCTGTTCTCATTTTCCCAGTCTCACTTACATAAATTAGCTACAGGCCCCACCAACAGTCAGAGAATCTTAAGTTTTTTAAGTTTGGAAATACTCCACTTTTGTCAGATCTTTACCACTGAGGTCATAGTAAATGAATCAATGCCAAATTGCCATGGATCTCCAGAGCGTTTGTCACAAGTTATGGATTCTTGCTATCTAAAATCACCCATCTGCTCAAAGGCAGATGAATTCTGACTCCAAAAATGTTTAACAGTTACAACTTAGAGAGTGCTCAAACAAAACCAGCCACTTGAATTGAAGCCTTTGCATTAAGTTAGAATGTGTGCCTGTACTAACACACAGCCAACGTGACTATGGATTAATTTGTCACTGTGGATTTCAGCCTTTTTTACTTAGATTCTTACTGCAAACTAAAAGATACACTGAAACCAAGAAAATTCAGCCTCACACACTAGCTAGCACCATTCTACGCTGAATGACCTGTATTCAAGAAACAGTATTCAATCAAGATGCTATTGACTATAATTTCAAGGGTGAGAATTTAACAGAAAAGATGAACACCTAGCTCTGAAAAAGCTTTAAATATATCACATCATTATAGTTTCAGAATAGCTTATATCTTCTACTCTATGCAGTAGAGAAAGTTCATACCTACTGAAGAAAATGGTAGTGAAGTATCACACATTTTGATTTGAACAAAGCAACCCCTGAAACATGACAGAATAAAATTTCAATAAATTGCACTTTGGTTAGATGTCAGCACACATCAATTTGATATTAGAGCTAGTTCTACAGTAAGATTAAATGCTCCCCAGCAAAAAAGCACTAAATTTTAGTTCTCACAGCAGCGTAAAGACCCTTTTTATGGACATTACTATAAGCTAGGTATTTTCTTTCATTTCTCTAAGCTTCTTGCATTACCTAAATGATCATCCAAAACGTTTATCAACTCAGTACACAGTCAAAAGTTGCTTACAAACTGTAATGCAAGTGAAGTTTGCTATTCACCATTGTTCAACATAAACAGCATTTTGCTGTTATCACACAAGAAAAAAAAGAAAAAAAACAAAACCAAAACACTTTCTTAACAAAAGAAGCGCAAAAGAAAGGGAACATTTGCCACATCTCTTTTTTTCCCCTCTCACCAATATATGTTAAGTATCCCCTGGAGTGTAACAGCAGAAAAGTGAAGGATAACTTTAGGAAGCAACCACCTGGAATTACTTGGTTCCACTTTCAGAGTCTCCCTCATCTTTCATCAAGATTTCTTAATTGCAAATGTTTAACCGTATTTTGACACAGCATACCATTGATCTTGTAACATTTACAACACAGTTTTAAAATTGAGGAAATACTATATAGGCCAGTTGCTGCAAATGCACACAGAAATTTTAATACAAATCTATATACAATGCACTGTGCATAAAATCTTTTCCATCCCTTCCATATTTTTGGCTTTTAAATGTGTTCTCTAAATTCAGCTAATAAGTGACCCCTAGCGGTAAGGTACCTTTCCTCACTCAAAGAGCTGCATAAAAAGCCTCCATTGCTTCCAGACTCTTAGAGGAACAGGGATTCTTGTTCATCTTAATGCAAGGCCAACACCATTATAGCTGATCGATATTGAAGTCGTACAATGCTAGACAGCCTATTCCCTGGTGAATTCACTGAAAATACCTGCTGTACATCAGTCATTCATCAATCAAGAGATCCAAACAGAAGTATGACAAAATACGCAAGTGTGAACAAATAATTGAGAAATAATTTAGCCTATGATAATTATAGAGCCAGTGGAAGCAAACTCAGCTGTCAATAAGAGCCTCTACTACAGAGTTAGCATCAAGTTGCTAGATAACCACTACAAAAAGCAATTTCTGTTAGATACTTAATTTCTTTTCCCAAAAGTTACCAAAAATCTATTTATATCTTATTAGTCTTTTTTTTTTTTTTTTTTTTTTTTTTTCACTATATGACAGGCTAAATATGCAGCCTCCAAACAGAGAGCCAGGAAAGCCTAGCTTCTTGTAATTGTATCAAATAGTTTAAGCACTATGCCCTTCATCATCTTTTTGCCCATACCCCCTATGTACAGCTGCTATTGTTATTTCAAATACCTCTCTTGCTTCCTCCCATCATCTCCACGAGCTAAGGAGATGAACATAGTCATCAGCAAGTCTTCAAATCATTTCTGCATCCCATAAAATGGCCTACTGTGGTTATACTTAGAGCTGGTATCATTCTACCTCAACTACCGCCATATCCCGAAGTTCCTCATCTCACTTTCCACATGACAACCCCTTCCTTCCTTCACAGCAGCACTCAGCCCCTCACAAATTACTGCCTCATTAATACAGCCAGGTCTGCCATCTGGGAGGAGATAAGAATGAGCTGTGTGTTTCGGTCACAGTTACATTTAGGCAGAACCGACAGTCCCAGAGGAAACTGTGCAAATACAGGTACATAGAATAACAGAGGACAGATGAGAACAGAGAAAGATAGACATTACTTACTCCACATTCATCCATCATCTTCAAAAGCAACTTGGACATGGGCCTGGGCAACATTCTCTAAGCTGCCCTGGTTAAGCAGATGGTTGGACCAGGTGACCAACAGAAGGTCCCTTCCAACTTCAGCCATACTGTAAAACAGGAATCTGCAGAGGCTTATAACCTCAGTCAGGGTAAAAATAGCTTTCAGATGAATGGTTTTCTATATTCCTCTGTCCAACCAAACTCTGAAGTGCCAAAGCACATGACAGTCCCTTTGTATCCTCACCACCTTTACTGCTGTTCAACTATTGATTGTCAAATAGCTATCCCCTCTTAGAGGGTCATGCCATTGAGAACAGTAGAAAATCAACACAATGTAGGGTGTTTGACAGGCACACATTCACTTACATCGTTGCATCTATGTTACAGGTTTGTTTTTTCCTGAATCAGCTTCACTAAAAGATATTTACCTTCTAACCAAAAGACAAACTCTCAAAGCTTTTACATACAAAGACTTCTGGCAATAAGGCAGAGTTCAACTAAAATGATAATAATAATACATAAACAGAAGTAAAAAAATTTTGGACACAAACTATTCATCAGGGATCAAAAAACAGTGCACAGCAGCATGCATTTCATTCACCGGTTTTCTCAGCCTGCAGGTTACTCCTGAGCTAAAGCAAGAAGCAAATTGCCTTTCTGGAAAGAAATCTTTCCAAAAGGTTCCTGTTTTTTGTCCCACTGGCTAAAAGATAAGAACAATGCTTACACTTTGTGGATGATACAAAAGAATAAGCAAGTCTCCTATTTTGTAGATTATACACTTTTAAGCACAAAATTACCAGATAACAAGAACAATCAGGCTTTTAAACTTTAGCATAACTTTTTATGACTTTAACACTGGTAAGACATTTTATTAAACAGCAGTTTTGCAGTTGGATCTCAAGTTCTAAAATAGACACTAATGCATATGGAAATATTTCAGAAAAATTGACTTAAAATGTACTCTGAAATCTGTGTTCACTGTAGTGCTAGCTAAGAGATCAAATTTCCCATCCTCAAAGAAAGATTTATTCAGGATAAAGTAACTTCATACTCTCTTTGCTGACATAATGGACTTGGAATTTTAAAACAGCCGATGGCATCACAGAATTGGAGCTTAGAACTGCAGCTCAAAATATAGAATTGGTCCAACGGGGTCCAACCCCGGCTATTCAAATACACAAAGTCACCTTTACCGTTTGTTATTCGTTTGAGCATGGTATTCTGGATCCCAAAGTGTCCTCTAAAAACAAGTCTGAAATGCAAGAGATGTTCGTTTGTACTTTTAAATTTTACTCTGTCTCCAATAAACAAAGGTTGAAGCCCCCAAATTCAAACTTCAGTCAATATCTTTGTACTGCCCGTTTATTATTCTGGAAGAGCGTACTGTTTAAAAGATGGCTATCAGCTCAGCCAAAGCAATGAAGACTGCTTGTATTTCATGATTTGGCTGCCATCCATTTGGAAGATAATGAACAAAGTGACTCAGCCTAACACAGTCTGAGTCACTAGTCAAGTCTAAGAAGCTTCAAGACCAGCAAATGTGTGGGAATAATATATTTCCTAATGGAAATAATCACTATTCTGTCAAATATCTCCCATTCTTTGAGGAAGGAATTCTTGTTTCCAGTTTCCATGAAACCAAGAATATGCTATGCTGAAACTTAGAACAGTAAAATACAAGCCTTTATTCCTAAAAGATAAAAATTATCCTTTAAAATGGTAATGTGAAAGAGTAAATATCTGAGTGTTCAAGGCAAAGCTGCAGAAATAATCAGATCTCTATGCTTGAAGCTACCACTGAACATACGGGGACCAGATAACAGGCATACAGTGATCGCCATTTGTTTAAACACTTAGATTTTACTACCACTACAGTGACATAAAATTTTGTTTTTACAGCAATGCACAAGTCTACAATTTGCTTAACTATGCTATATCAGATCAAAGAGAGTAGAAAAGGGCTGTATATCAATATCCATACTTGTCACTAAAACAACCTTCTAAGACCAACAAGTTGCGTAGATTAAACTTTTACCCAACAAGTAATCTGCCTTTCAAACACTGCCTTCATTGTTGTTGCAGCACTGTATCAATAAAGTGTTTTTCCCCAGCTAACTGAATTTTAAAATGTTCAGTTGGAAGTAAACCATACTTGCAAGTCTTAGTGTAAAAAAACTCTGTGATGAAAGAGTTGCCTTGAGCGTTGCTGCTTTCCAGGCCCCTTATCTTACGCTGTATTTACAAGAAAGGAGACCATGAATAAAACATACAAGCTGTCACAGCAATCTTTCACCACCAACAGAAGCCAGCATGAGCTGAGGATTTGACTAATATAATTCCATATGGTAAGACATAGACCTCTAACCAGACAGACAGTATCATCCACTATTCAGGTATTAGAGCAGCATTATTTTGGCTTGCCTGGGTTTCTCTGAGTTTTAAGAGGAATTGTCATGGGCCATATATAAAATGTATAATGTATACAGCTAAATATGTAATTATTTTAACAAAAAGTTTTAAGAAAGAACTTTCATTTGAATTCAAAGCCACAGTATTACCAGAATTTCAATATCAAACTGTGGCCGATTTTAGAAACAGTCAGGTAAACAAAAGAAATGATGAAGAAAAAAAAGAATAAAACTGAAAACACCTGAGCTACAGAAATTAATCATAGCAGTGATATTATTTGAAAAGTGCCACATAAACAAAAATTGAACAAGTTATATTTTCCAGTTTGACATCTCAGTTTGATATTTTAACTTCCTATGAACAAGTAACCTAAATATGTTGCCCCAACAAAGGTAACAAGGTGATACAACTTCAACTGTTTAGAATCAGTTATTCCACTGCTAAGAGTAAGTGAGATTCACTGCTCAATTAGTACAGCCTCTAACTCATCCTGTCTCCAGCTTCACTACAGACAAGCTGGAGATCTCTGCCTGTTTTAGAACATCAGCAGCACAAATCTAGCAGCGAAGTCTTAAGGAGCTGATATATCACTTATTTAAAAGCTTGACCATCCTACCTCTAACTAATCATGTAATTTTCAATGTAACTAGGGTCAAAAGTTTAAATATTTCTTCCCAAATCTTTGGCGCTCCATCTCAAAATACATTTTTGTTTAATATGCAAAAGGCAAAACATATTAACATCAGCCTTTCTAATTCTTTTTTTTTGGAAGAAAATTAATTTTAAATGGAGGTTGCTTATGTGTGAGATAATTACACAATTGCTCTTCATATACTGAACTGTAGTTCTCCTAAGACCTAGAGAGTAGCCAGAAAGAACTATAAGTTAACAACATTGCACTGATAATGTAAAAAGGCAGATTGTTCAGAAACCTGGGGCTTAGGAAAATACAGAAGATACTTACTCATTCAATAAAGTTGAGTAAGTTTTATTTAAAGTCCAGGAGGAGCTAGGTCTGATGGGAGTCATGAAGTGATAAAGAGGAAAGGGAATGGCTAGGATAAACCAAATAAATCACATAGAACAGGAAACAGATCTACTGTAAACTGAAGCTTATAGATCAGAAAGGAAAAACAATGGCTAAGTAAAATAGTAATTAAAATTCAAAGAACTAAAAACAAGGAAAAATATTTTTTTTTCTTAATGCGGTAGAAGATAAAGAGCAAAATCAAATATTTCTCACATGTAAGCAAAATGATCTTAGAGCTTCTTAGTAGAATTGAAAAAGTCTGTCAAGGTTAATGGAGTGGTACAGATGCAACTGTCAGCTTGAAAAAAAAAAAAGAATCAATGAACTGTCAGCTCTTAGAAAGGAGGGGTACCACACGTGCCTTTCTTCCATTTTTGCCTAAGTATCTGCTACTGGCAACTGCTAACAAGACATTATGAGCTTCCTTGATCATCTGCTGACTTCTCATACCATTTCTTTATACAGAGAAATTAAAAAAAAAATAATCCAAAATTCACTTGTTGCCAGTAAGCATAACTTGGTTAATCTCTCAGGAAAGGCATATATCCTCCAATACATCCCAGAGACCCATATGGCAAATACTTTCAATAGTGACATAAAAAAAATAGATCAAAGTTCAAGAATAACAAAGCTTTCAAGGCAGCTCTTTCACCTCCCTTTCCAATACTCCTGACATACTGTAACCTAAATCTTGTGTCAGTATTTCTAAAATTATAGATACATTTCACTGTATATAGGAAAGTGATAAAACTCATTTTTCTACATGTCATGTTGAACATAAGTAACTTGTTAGAAAGCTCAGCTACTGCATATTTCTTACTTAATTTACTGTGTTGTTTCTTCATTATTAACTGTAGTTCTTACACACAAGTTGCAACTACCCTTCATACAATATTCTGGAAACATGTTATGACCAAAGTGAAAATAAAATATACTATGGAGAAACAACATTTACCAAACAATTTTTGTATGAGATTTAACTGTACAGTATGTATTTAAGAAAACCTTTAATGGACTGCAACCTGTAACATGCCACTAGATGGCAAGTTTGGACAGAAATTACCTAACATTTTAATCACAGCACGACTGCTCGAAAATTCTAAGTGCATAGGAAAGATAACCACAGAAAACAGTAAAGGAAAAGAACACACGCACACACAAAAAAATTGGTTCCATATATTATAAGTCTTACATATAGAGCATATCTAATATTAGACAGAAAGGCTAAATGAGTTTTTATTTTCTTTTTGTGTCTTCCACACAGACACAAAACTGATTCTTTTGAGTTCACTGCAGACAGAGACAAGTACTTGTTTCAAATTTGGTCACAGACAGCTGCACTGACTGCAGCAACAATGAGAATATATGATCTGGAGAAAAGCTAGGAAGGTAAATGGGAGAGTTATGTCTTGGGAAAGTAGATTCTGGCTTATCCAAGGAATTGCTTGTTAGGATGCCTTGGAAAGAAACCACACAGAGAAGGGTAGCCAGGCAATACAACTCATTTGTAAAGCATCTCTATGAAGAACTTGCTATAAACCACTCTGTTATGCAGGAAGACCAGGCCTGATTGGTTAAACAGGGAGCTTTTCAATGAACTAACATGCAGAAAAAAAAACACATGCATAGTAGAAACAAGGACAAGTAACGCAAGAAGTACGTAAAAACATAACTTGGGTACCTACAGATGAAACTCAGGCAGTTAAATATCCACCTAGAGTTAATTTAGTGCTTGACAGTAACAGTAGCAAGAAGGGATTACAATGGTTTTCTCGTTTCAAAGAAGTTATTCAAGAAAAACCTTGGTGCACTGACACATGGGGAAGAATCTAGTGACAGGCACTGTAGAAAAAGCTGAAGTACTCAATGCCTTCTTTGCATTGGTCTTCAGAGGCAAAGCCTGCTCCTGTACAGCAGCATGCATTGTCATGAAGCTGAACACTTTCAGATTCTTAGAGGCAAACTGAATTAACTGAAGAGAAATGAAAAAGAATAGGCTTGCACAATTATGAGTTAGTCTGGATCTGCTACTGATCTGCCTGTCACACAATTTTATGTGATTTGATCTTTTGTTCCAAACCTGTACAGAACTTTCCATCTAGTTTTAAATAAAATCAATTCCCATTGATTAAATTAGTTCCTTCTGTAGCTTATCACAGACTTATGTTTGATACTCAAAAGCGTGTAAATAAGCACAACTCTTAAAATACATAGTAAATATTCCTCCATTATTAAATTCAAAACTACCATAAACAGGTAATAAAATAACAGAGTAGAAATCAAGCTCTCCAAAAAAAAAAAAACAAAAAAAAAAAAGAAAAAAAACCCACCAGATTAACAAGCCATATTCAAAGTGAACACTGAATTTGCCTTGTTGTGTGACTGTCAGCCAACTGAAATGTAAGTAGAAGCCATACCTCATCAGAAGAGAGAAGGTAAATAGGCGTCAACATAGGAATCTCACTTAATTCACAACTCAGTCCAAGTGATATCAGAATCTCCTTGAGAACTTCATATCTCTTGGGATTGCTCATCTTAAGCAAATTAAAATCCTCTTCAGTTTGGATATCCACAGAATTGGTATCCAGTTCCAAATGCACCTGGCAGGATACAAGCAAAGAGAATTTTAAAAAATTGTTTTGCTGGATTACACATGTTATACTGGCTGAAAGAGGTGTGCTCAACAAAAACAGCTCCATCGTGACCGTGGTTGCTGAGCTATCCAGCATAACTAGTATAACTTAAAAGTTTCTCACATCATCATACGTACATTCTTGATATTATCACCCTACTAAAAACTAGGGAGTATCTATTTATATCTTAACATTCAGGGATCACAGTTTCTCTAAAATCTACATAATAAACTCATCTTCTTCTGAAGGAGAAGTTTAAATTAATGAATATATACAAGTTTGAACTCCTGCAAGAGGGCACCTTAGAACTGACAGCAATATTGCTCATATTCTGGCTTATGGAAAAGCAGAATTACATTAATATTGAAAGACCTTTATCAGAGGTTGCACAAGATCAACAGAACAGGACACATCCTTACTGTGTCACACATATTAAGTAGCCAAAAGCGCAGCTAAAGAAATCAGTATCTCAGAGCCCCAGAACTGGACTTTGTAGAGAAACAAATCTGAGGGCTCAGGCAGCTGTTTAAAAGAAGAAATGAAATACCTTCAAGGCCTGCTTCTGTTTATTTGTTTGTTTAAAAATATTTAGAAGCCTTTGTACACTACTTCATGCACATACTCATGATGAAAATCAAAAGCCATTGTATTAACTTCTCCCATTTTGCACATTTTAATGATGTTCTTCAGCTTTTATTGATGATCTGTTTCACTGAAATTCTGAGAAATGTGCTGAAGGTACCCAGGGTGGGTAGAACAAATGGACAACAGAAGAGTACAGAAAAAAGGGAAACAACAAGTCTCTGTTATAGAATATTTAATGGCTGATGTCACTGTCAGCCCCCTGAAAAGAAAACAATGAGGTTTTTCAAATCCAAACTGGAAGTCATTTGAAATTATAAAATGACACTCTAATCCTTTTAATCTGGTTTTTGAAGCTATATATATATTTTTTTTCCTCTGGGAAAAGCTTCAGAAGTATTATTACAGCAAAAGACTTCATTTAAATGGCACGGCAAAGCAGGTTTTACCATGGAACCTGCAGAAATGAATAGTAATGGTATCTAACCAATTTTCTAGTTCAAGTATAGATGGATCACATAGGTAACAAAACTTCCACCAGAGTTATAAACATGTTACTACATATACCAATTTCAAAAATGCTAGCAGATCTAACTTAAACTGAGGATAGTATCCTGCTTTCAGGTGGGACAGAGTTAACTTGCATCCCAGTAGCTGGTACAGTGCTGCATTTGGATTTAAGATGAAAAGAACACTGATGTTGTAGTCATTGCTGAGGAGTGCTTACACAGAGCCAAGGATATTTCAGCTCCTCACACTGCCCTGCTAATGAGGAGCTGGGACTGTACAGGCAGCTCGGAGGGGACACAGCCAGAAAGCTGACCTAAAATGGCCAAATGGATGTTCCATACCACATGATGTCATGCTGAACTATAAAGCTAGGAAGAGAAGAATAGTGGCAGCCACTGCTTGAGGAGTGGCTGGGCAGTGGTCGGTGGGTGGTGAGCACTGCACTGTGCACTACTCACTCTGTATATTCTTTCATCATCGTTATTTTCCCTTCCTTTTCTGTCCTATTTAATTACCTTTATCTCAACTCGAGAGTTTTCACGTTTTTTTTTTTTTCCCCTGAATCTCTCCCTCTCTACTTGTAAGATGCAGAATGTTACATAGTTAAAAGTTGAAATCCTGAGGGAAGACTAGGGGGGAGAAAGAAAAAATAAAGTGTTTTCAGCTGACCAGACCTTTCCACTCCTCCCCCAAATTATAAGCATATATTATCAATGAAAACATACTCATCAACTTTTAGAAAGCTAAAAAAGGTTAATTTAAAATTTCAAGTTGTTTCAGTTTTGATTGTATATAGAAGAAAGACATCGTAAGTGAATAACGGTGTGGGGAGGTTGTTTTGGTTTTGCTTTTTGAAACTACAGATCAGCAAGGCCAACATCCATCTGGAAATTATCTTTACTCAGAACACTACTAAAGAAAGCATGAAACTGTTTAGTTCATTTACAATGCTGCTACACAAATAGGCTTAGGGAAACAATACCAGAAAAATGGCACAAACAGATCTAAATCAACAGTGGCATTTCAGCACCACCAGAGACTAATCTGTATTGCAGCTACTTGCTCATGCAAGAAATAGTATGGCAGTTTTTAGTACACACAGTATGCAACAATAGAGTCTGGAACTTTTCTCACGTACTCTTTTCAAAGAGATCTGGCTACCTTATTCTTAGAACTTAAAAGGAAAATTATTTAAAGTTTCTTGCATGTTTTATTTTACTTCCTTTTCTGACTCTATTCTTTATCATATTTCCTATTTTTGTATGTACATTTTTATTTTGTCAGTCTAAGCTTCTACCCAGAGTTCATCAATAACTCTGCTTTTCCTGTTTCCATTTCCCAAAGACTGCAAAGCGTACAGTTTTTACACTGTGAATCTTCTAGCAGCAGAAATTGATAGCTCTGCCATTGAAAAGGCTTTCTTAGTATGCATATGTTGTTTCCTCCACCATCCACAGCAATTGTGCATGATTGACATGTGCATAGCTACATAGTGAAAACAAGGACCTGGAACAACAGGGACATTCCTCTACCATTCTTTAGGTTTCCTAAGGATAAAGTGAACACCATTCTGTATTCAGAGCCCTTGTACATTCATTAAGACATATATTCATATTGGCCCCTCGACAAACATTCCAAAGAGTATGCCAGATCAACAAATGAGCTTTTTTAGAACACAACAACACTGTACCAATGAGCAAATTAATGCTTTTGCATACACAGTACCTGAGAAAGAATGGCTTCTCCTCCATTGTCTCCATGAGGCAGATAAACAATAACTATATCTTTATCAGCATTATTTAAGCGACTCAATGGCTTCACTTTGCTGCTCCCTTCCTTCATTGCTACTTCAAAAATACAGCCACTGATCAAAAGATTTAACTTCATTTCAGTACTGTCCATTTTAGAGACCACTAATTCATGAACAGTTCTCTTCAGTTTGTCTTTCCTCTTTATTTGTATACCATCAAATGTAAAAGAGGAAGATAACCCTAGAATCTTTCCACCTTTAGATAAAAACTTCATAAACTGTTTTTGGTTCTTCTCAGAAATAGGCCTTTCTGTGGCAATGATCAACAGCAGTGAATTATCAACCCATGGAGCTTTCAGAACTTGTTCCTCATGCAGCTGATAGATGGTGTAGCTGTCTGTATCAACACATTCCTGAATGACTGATTTTACTTGCTCAAAGTCCACTTTTGCAGTTCCAGAACCAACATAAATCAATATATTAGGAGGCTTTCCAGCAAGGTTTACTCTCTTTATTCCTGTAGTCAGACAATCATCATTCTCTTCCAGTTTGCTATTGCAATCATCAGGAAGTTCTGGAATGTCTTCCACAGAGGCAAATCGGACCGATTCAATAGTGCTGTTTTCAAGTTGCAAACATTCATGACAGCTGGAAAGATGCAAGTGATGATGCTCTCCAAAACCTGTCTCTTTGTCAGATAGGCTGTTGGATTCATCTTCACTTTCTTTCACTAGCTTAGATTTCTCTTCTTTTGCCTCTGAATCACCTTGTCCTGCAGACTCAGCTACTCCTAATTGTGTTTTAACAGTAGTCCCAGAAGTATCAGGGGTTACTTCATTCATCTGTGTAATGCTTACACTCTTCTCTTCCATAGATGGTGTCACCTGTTTTAACTCCTTCAGAGTAGTTTCTTGTAAATGGACAGCTGAAAAAGTTAAAGAATTAGGAGTTATAAAAATTATATTAGAAGATCTATGATGAATATCACTATATCAGCAGAATCAAGGCTTAATAGCAGTACAAGTCAAGAATACTACAGAATTTATTTGTTTGACACATTAAAACCACTCCCTTGAATAGAATAAATTTATAGACATAAAACAAGTCATTGACTATAATGACTATTTGTTTCAGGAATGTCTGAGTGTAACAAGAGTAACACTTGTTATTTACAGGGAACATTTTAAAAACCCACTAACATTCATTAGCAGTGCACAAATATACGGAGAAAAACAAAACCTGACAACTACTGTACGCAATTCAGACATGCTATTAACAGAACAACAGTAAATGAGAAGAAGGTAAAGAAGTTCTCATAAAAGTATCAGTTTGCCAGCTTTTGTCTGTGACTAAGAAAATGGACAAAATAAAGCAAGGGAAATACCTTTGGAAAACTTCTGATCTGTTAAGGAGGGCAGAGTGGAAAACTGCTGTTATTTGGAAATGAAAGGTTTTGAAATAGGTTGTTTTGAAATAAGCTATTAAAGTCACGATATTGAGTAAGATGGAAATGCTGAACCATGTCTCTTGCACTGTCAAAGGCAGTAAAATAAAAGCTTTGCATAAGTAAAAACAAACAAACAAAACCAACAAGGAATAGATACATCTGCACTGCTTCCAATCCGCAGAAAGGGAAACATAATCAGCTATAGCAATACACAGGAGCTAAAAATCCAAAGAAATAGCAAATGTGAATTCTTTTCTCTAAAAAGAACAGCAATGCAAGGATAAAAATTTCCTGGTAAGTACAAAAGAAAAAACAGAAGGTCAAAGATAGCTTCTGTAAGCAAAACTTGTGAAGCCAATTAACTGAGAAAGAGGGTAGAAAAATTATTCTTCATACGGCAACTTATTTCTTTCAGTTTCTGAGTCACAGAAATACAAGGGCTGCTCCTAAAGCAATGTCTCCTATTTTATTATGTTGGCACACACTGTCAGAAGTGGATATTGGTTGTATGGCAGTAGAAGTTGAACCTTCCAACCAATATTCCATTACATTTTGTTGCCATGACAGTTCCTCCACATGGAAAAAAAAAGGCATCCACTGACATCCATTGATGCTTTCCGAGTGTTAATGGAGACCAAACAGCAGATGTGAGCACAGTGAGAGGTTGGTGGTGCATTTCAGAAGTGGCAAAAGCAACAATGGGTCATCTCCTCAGGAGCAGATTTTTATGAGCATGTCATCGCTGATGAAAATGTATAGCTAATGGTGGTGAGTGCTGAGAAATAATTTTTTGTAGCTGAGAATTTGTTCCACCAAATAGCGTTACTGTGTTTGTATCTGTTGTAGTTTCCCTGGAAGTAAGCAAGAGGCATTACTTTCAGAGCAACCTCAAGTCAAAATAAGCAAAAACTGATTGAATCCATCTCCATCGACATAAGGCCAAATACTTATTAATGTAGATATCAACATCATATGCACATCTCTAAAACAAACATGTTTTATCATTAAAAACACATTTGTGGAAATACTCACAAACAATCTTGCATGGAACCATTCCGTTATCCATTTGAAGCCTGTCTTCCATGAATGCTATTCCAAGGTTACTGAAATTATCCACACTTGCTTCAGCAATTAATTTATAAGGTTCCCCAGGTTTATAGGCCAACGGTGAACAATAGTCAGACCACTTCACGATCTAAGAATAAACCACATGCATGTTTTTCAGCTTGAAAAGGCTACAGAAAAATAGAAAATATACCAACAGTATTATGTTTTTGCAAGACCAACTGCAGGTAGAACTGCCTTCTCTAAAGATTCTGGTATGGAAAAACATCACAACAGACAGAGCCACAGGGATGTTACAAAAGCAAACCAGCACAACTGAAAAATTCAAGTGTCAAAGTAACATAACTATTTTATCAGAAGCATTAAGTAAGTACACAAGATGTAAGTTGCTTGGTACATTGAGAATTCCAGTCCCTAGAAAAGTATAATGGGACACACTTGGGCTTCTCCTTACAGAGAAGGTTTGTTAAACCCAAACATACACACATCACTCACTATTCCTGATAAGTTTTTTCTTCAATTGCTATGCTGCTACCATGTCTCTTTGCCCAGGAATTCAACAAGAGAGCAACCAGTCTTAGACACCAAGGTTACAGAAGAATTCTTAGAGTACACTGCTTTCATGTCTACAAAAGCCTTAATCTTTTCTCTGCATGCCTTTCAAGCCAACTCTTCCACAGCTCCCTCTCTTCTCTTCATCACATGACTCTGGGCTAATCCCTATGGTGGAAGTTAAGAGTCATAACATTTATAAGACTTCCTTTCTTACACAGAGAACAAGCAAAGCAGCTAACATCCACATCCCCTGTAAACAGTGAGAATATACTGATGCTGTTTCCTTTTTTTCATGGCACCAAGTAAAACATTAGGCATCCTAACAAATAAGAAGTAGTTACTGCTGTCTAATATGAAAAAAGTGAATAAACAATAGAACCTCTCAAAGTTAGGCTATTGCCAAGACACATGACCTGAAATCCTGCTAATGCAACAATCCAGAACAGAACAAAAGCCCTAAGAGAATTGTTTCAAACCAAGCTTTCCTGCTATCACTAGAAATCTTCATCTAAATTCTGTCATAATACAGAACAAAAGGCTAGCTTTTACTAAGAGACCAGAAATTATTTATACTCCTGCTTCATGGATCCACTTCAGTTTCAGCAGAAACCAGGGACGGATCACTGACAGCTGTTTAAAGAACATCTTTTCTGTCAATACATTCCTGTAGGCCACAGGAGTAATCTATCCTTACAGTCTCTGTCTATGTCGAAAGTTGGCTGCCAGAGGTAGCAGCCGGAAGCACTTCTGGTGAAGTGACATACGGAAGAAAAATAAATAAACAAAATAAAACATCAGTCCTTTTCCACTCAAGTTTCAGTCTTTTATCTGGATTATTGCTTTTCAGTTTGATAAATTAATTGTTAATGTTTATAGAAGAATGGAACCTTTCTTCATTCTAAAGAAAATGCAAACAAACAAATCAACAAAACAAAAACTGTCCTTCCATTCCTGCACTCAGGGCAGGTAAATCACCAGACACTCTGCTCTTTATGTTCACCACAGCAGAGGACTCCCAGATCATCTCTCAGAACAAGTTGCCTGAAAAATGCAAGCTCCTCATCCAAGGGAGCTGATGAACCACAATTACTTACAGATGCGACACCATCTTTAACAAATAAAAGGATCTGGTAACCTGATGCCAGATGATTCTGTAGGGTGTTATGTAGGGACAATTCAGGAGTACACCTTATTAGACCTCTCCAGATAGTGGTCCTAGCTTGTGGCATTGCCTACTCAGTAGAGCACTCTGTCAATTTTATGCTATTCCAGCAATCAGACCAGATGTTTTACTACAATCTACCCAGGGATGCATGCATGCCTTTCCACCTCTTCTCTCCTTGCCTCAGTGAGCAATGAGGTCCATTCTGTACCTCAACAACATTTCATCACTATTATGAATTAAAGGTCAAACATTATTTGTAAATTTTGAACAAGAAGCACTACCATTTTCCAACCGCATTTTATAGAAAAGCAAAGAAATTAAGAATTTGACTTTGGCCTCACTTCTATGGATTTTGAAAAAAATAACAAAATGTACTTAATATCAAATGTTGATACATTTATTTGAAGTAGAAAATAGAACTCGAGTATTAAAATTGATCATTTAATGACTAGATTACATTTTTATTCCCAAAAACATTATAAATGTACAAAATCTGTGATTGATTTGTTCCTTTGTGTTTAGAGTTGCACTTAATGCTATGTCCATACTAATGCTAGACTTTGCACTACTACTTTCTTTGCACAAAACAAAGAGAAGTGCTTACCTCTTTTGAAGAGATGGGTAATTTCTGCAAGTTATCTACCTGAGCTGAAACACTTTCTGTCACGAAGGCTATATGTTCCGTTTCTAGTAACTTTTCAGGACAAATAAAGGGAGAAATGAGAAGTAGACTCCATCTGTTTAAATCATCAAGGAGCTGAAAGAAACAGGAAAGGAAAACTCTCTAAATGGAACATCTGATTTAATAATTCATTTTTGAATTTTCCCCAGACCAAATTCAAATCTAGCTCTTCAGCTTTACATGAACAGTCTCTAAAACTCCACAAGGAGAAGAACTTTCCATAAGGAAAAAGGGGAAATCGTCCTGAACCATTAAGAAGGACATGTTAAAAGTAAAATAAAAATTGATTACCCAGGCTTTCAAGACAACCCAGATTCTAGCATTCAACTTCACAGTAGAAGCATGCAGCTGAATGGACCATTGAAGTGCTATTGGCACTGTGACCTCCGTGGGCCATTTGCCACTGGACTCTGCGATTGGCAGTATGTTTCATTCAACCCAATCCTCCTCTCTCACTCACACTGCAGACTGCCCTGTCACGTTCAGTTTGATTAATTGAGAAAAAGAAAGAAAGAAAGGAATTTGTTAGGTTGCTATTTAGAAACCAGTATAGCTCAGCTATCTTTCTAGAAGCCAAAAGCACGATAGTTATCCTTTTTTTTTCCCTCCAACATTCAATGGATGATGCAGCATTCCACAGCAGTGCTGCCTCTGTCTGCAATACAGTTAAGTCAGAGCCCTCGTGTGTCACAGGAACAGGGTGTAGAGTGGTAGGCCTTTTGCACAGGCACTCCAGCAAATACAGCTCGTAACTTTCAATGCATATTTTTAAGAGACAAATACATTGTGAATAAAAGCACTGACTTTATGTCAAACATCAAGCCAAAATACCCTTGAGGGTTTCCTAACTCTCACAAACACAAATAAACTGACAAGCTTATGAAGTTAGTCTGCAGGAACAGCATAGCAAACAAAAAGAAATGTGCTTAGTACGCAAGGACTGGGGAGAAGCTATTTTAGAAATGAGCAGGAGTGGAACAAAGAAAGCACAGACTTGTTGAAATATGATTTCATATTTCACATTTACACGGAACTTCCCACCGGCTACACAGAACTCTGCTCTTTATGCTCACTACAGCAGAGGACTCCGCCATTTACACACAACTTCTCTGTAGACAGGGAGAATTACTTGATTTTGTTTTCTAGGACTTTATATGAGTTAACGACTGCTTAGCTGCCCTGTGAGAGATTCTGTCACCATCTCTTCTAAGTACGAAATAACCCAACCATTGGATTGCAAGAAACTACTTTTGGATCCATTCAACGAGCACCCTTACTTGCGTTGCACTGAAACTGGCCTTTCGGACTGCTTAACTTCACAGAATTATCTCGAGTTGGAATGAAGCCACAAGGATCATTAAGTGCAACACCGGGCTCCACGCAGGGCCGTCCAAAAAAATCAGCTTTCCTGCTTCTGGAAAAGCCTTAGCCCAACAACACATAGCATATATACATTCCAGGAGCACTCATTTATGCAAGGCGTATGATAACGGAAATAACTTCCACAAACACACGTACAGTTCTGAAA
>PPHD01000876.1:37319-51240 GCA_002909625.1 Bambusicola thoracicus
AAAACCCCCCCCCCCCCAACAAAAAGGGGAGATCAAGACGATGCCCGCCCTCAGCATCACTGTGGCATTTAGTTACAAATGTAACTTAATTCCAGGTAACTCTTAATTCAAATAAACCAGGTGATCCGTAGGGAGGACGGGTGCCGGAGGAGTTCCATTTCTAAACCCGCACGGCTGGCAGCAAGCTTAGCATACCATAAAGTAAAACTGAAACTAAGCAGAACTTCTCCAGGTGCCGCGCGCTTCGCTTCCACCGCCGTCTCTTTCCCTCTGTACAAACGCGATTTTCGCAGCTCGTGGTTTTCGCATCCTCATTTTCCGTTCTGTACCCACAGAAGCACGCAGTTTTCCATAACAAAAGCCGTACTGGTGAGGATCGGCCACTGACGGGCGAGGAGAGTGCGGCACAGCCCGGGGCGCGGGCACTCGCCTCCTCCCTCAGGGCCACGGTCGCCGTCGCCACGGTAACGGGGGAGACCGCCGTCCCTCGCTCCTCGCTTCTCCCTCCCCGCCCTCCCCCGCACGTACCTGCGTCTCGTCCGTGAAGAAGACTTTATTTCCTATCCTGAGGCAGACGCGCTCCTCGGGAGGCGCCGGCCTGCGTGGCGGATGAGCCGGAGGCGCCGACGGGCCGGCGGAGCAGCAGAAGGTGAAGGAGCAACGGGAGCGGTGGAGGCGGCGCACGGTGCGACGGATGAGCGCGGCCGAGCAAGGCCCCCAGCGCGCCCATAGGTAGAGGTAGCAGAGCGTGATCAGCATGGCGGGCGTCCCCCCGCCCGGCCCCGCCTCCAGCGGCCGGAGACCGCCGAGAGGAGCCTCCGCCCCGCCTCCCGCCCCGCCTCAGACCCCGCCCGCCGACCGCCTCGCTCACCCCCCGCACCGCATCCGCCGGCGCGAAGGGGGCGAGCCGGCAGGGCGAGCCGTCGGCCGCTCTGATTGGTTGCCGGCGGCCGCTCTGATTGGTTGTCGGCGGCGGGAAGAGGCGCACGAGGCTGTAACCGGCTGTCCCCGCGGCCGGCTGAGGCGTCCCGCGCCCTGCTAGCTGTGCTGTTGGGTTGAAGTGCTGTTTGATGCCACAGAGTATGCGAGACTGTGCTTGGAATAACGTGGCGAGGAAAAAAAAATCAATTAAAAATAAAAGGGTTATCTTTGAGGTCTCTTCCGACCCACCCCGCTTTTGTGATTCACAGAATCACAGAATGGCCCAGGTTGGAAGGGATCTCATGAACCTCCAACCCCCCTACCACAGGCAGGGTCAACAACCCTCCCATTTAACACTAGACCAGGCTGCCCAGGGCCCCATCCAACCTGGCCTTGAACACCTCCAGGGACGGGGCATCCACAACCTCTCTGGGCAGCCTGTTCCAGCACCTCACCACTCTCATAGTAAAGAACTAAAGATTCTGTGATTCTATGATTCTACTTAGCAGTGTAGCATTGCAGGTTATGAGCTCTGCTATGCAGCCCTGCATGTCTCATGTTCCTATATGTGATGAGGCTGCAATCTGGAGGACTAGGCTCATGTTTTTGCTATACAAATCTGTTGCTTATCCTATCGGCTGCATGGGATGGGTCGTACAAAAGTGCAGCTAGCACACCAGCCAACCATCTGTTACTTTATTTTTTTCCATGCAGAAACAAGGAATTATTCTCATCTTCCTCAGAAATGACTGCACGTTGCCAACTGAGCTTATTTCAGTGCCTGCTGCACCTTCTGCAAGCAGCATCTCTCAGTCACAAACACAGCAGGTGGAGCAATGGACCTCAGGTCCTCAGATCCCACCCGTGCAACAGGACGGCCACCAGAGGGTACAGCAGGAACAAGATGGCATACTTGGTTTCATTTGATGCAACTAGATCACCAAATGAGAAACATGAAATCACTGTCCCAAGGGGCCTGTCCTTGAACAAAGAGTGTGGTGAGGGATAAAATGATACAATGTACATGTATCACCTGTGGTACAGACACAGCTTGCTACTACACAGGAAGCCAAGGCAACTTACACAACCTATCTGCTACTCCTCTGGCACACGCACAAAGGTTATTGAGATGATGAAGGATCTAGAGGGAAAAATGTATGAGGAGTGGCTGAGGCCCCTCGGTGTGCTCAGCGCAGAGCAGAGGAGCTGAGGGGAGGCCTGATGGCGGCTGCAGCTCCTCACAGGGAGCGGAGGGGCAGCGCCGAGCTCTGCTCTGTGTGTGCTGCTATGTGAAGCCAGAAGTTGGACTCACTTATCCTTACGAGTCCCTTCCAACTCAGGATATTCTATGATTCTATATGATCAGCTTGATCCCAGTGGGTATTCAGTGCACGAGTGAAAAGAGAGAGAGGGAAAAAAAAAAGAAGAAAATGCAAAAAGGTTAGAACAAATAATGACACCAACATGAAGTATTTTCAGCTGGATGGTGCATAACAAACATTTCCTGAACAGAACACAAAGCTACATTCTTTTTTACTATTCTGAACTCAAGGCCTGGTATGCTCTCAGAAATTTACTAAAATAGCTATTCTAAAATCACAGTGTCCTAAAAGGGTCACTATCAACATCACAGTGGCATTTTAGATAAACAAGGAACACACAGGAAATGTGCATTTTAGTGCAGGAAAAAAAAAACACCACCAGAACTATAGTACCATGACAGACATTTTTCTTTAATTAAACCTGCAACCACAGTGAAAGCTTATCCAAAATGGCAGAAATCTCTGACATAGTTTTGATTTCCACAGGGTATGGCTGAAATAGTTTACAGTTTCAGTTGATTGGCTAAACAATTTCAACAGTTCTCTCCCTTCATCTCAAGCTGAAGAAGTATCAGTGTGGTGGCTCTGCTACTATATCCCCTATATATAGTCTATGGAGAGGGGAACAAAGTCTCTAGTGGTCCTAATTTTCCATTATACACTGTTTCTTTATGTGACTATATCTTACAGAGGAAGTCAAAATACTTACACAGGCACATCAAAAGAAGGAAAACAAGCAAAGTATACACAGCCTCAAAAGAAAGCTCTTAGGCTTGGAATTCACTTTCTCTGTAATAGTACAATAGCACCCACATTGCTGACCTTCAGAGCACACTGCAAAACACGACTGTTTATATAACCTTTGCATGATGAGCAACGTACTTTGTTTAATCTTGCTGTATTCAATGACAGCATTGAATGCAGTCAACTAAATTTTTATTTATTTCTCTATTTGTTTGGGTTCCTTTGCTCAGGAAAAGTTCATGAGTAAATGAGAAAACTGAGTCAAAATGTCATGCTGCAAGGGAATCTAAAGCAGAAAAATATACAGGCAGTCACTATTATAAGACAGTAAAATGGTGGAATATTCTCAGTGAGAATAATTTGAAGCCATAAAGTTGCTGTCAGTAGTCAGATTTTGATCACAGTGTAGCTTAGACTTAATCCTGATAAGCTCTGTTTAAAACATTAAGTATTTTATATTGGGAAACGTTTTTGTGTTGTTATGAAATCAAGGCCATGTACACACTAGGATATTTACTAAAATAGACATCCTAAAATAAGCATGACAATCAATTTCCCCATAAAGGAGGGTGGAAGGAAGACTTGAAAAGGAACAGTGTGTAATATTAGCTGTCAGACTTACCGGAACACTTGCATTTTTTACACAGAGCACAGTTTACAGAAAGGTGTTGCAAGATGTAGAAAACAGACACACAGAGATATGAAATGGTTTACAAAGAAAATGAGGTAAACCCTGAATAAAGGGAATAAGCTAAATTTTAAATTTCTGCCTGCAGACAGGGAGAAAGTAGCCCCTTCCAAATGGGACAGAAAGACCAGCTTCAATCTAACGGGGTTGAGTCCATCTAGGGTCTCCCATATAACTCAGACTCAGAACAGGGAGCCAATACAGCCATGGAACACAAATGTTGAGGAGCCTTTTCTTCTTTTTTTCTTTTTTCTTTTTACTTTTCTTTTTTTTTAAGTTTAAAATGACTATTATGAAAATAACTGTGATGTGCTTTGTGAATGACTTTGAATTCATTTTTGAGGAGCTTTGTATGCTACTAATGGCTCCAAATGTCAACATTATGTTGTTTAACACCAGCTAATATTTAAATCTATAAATGCTGTAGAATTATCCTGTCACCTGATTGTACCAATTGTTTTTGCATATTATTTACTCTTGCAAATGCTTTCATAAGAAAACTGAGTAAAACGAGTTTCCCACAAAGATAAAAATACAAAATAATTAGCTTATGGTCCATTTCTCTTTTGATACACTGTCCTTAATTCCCTTAAAATCAGACTCAGATCTGCCAAAGTTACTCTCAGGAAGTGCTAGAAGTGTGAAGCACTTGTAACAGTATCAGTATTTTCTTTCCTTTGCCAAATACAGCTCCTCATATTGAAATTAAGTGTATTTCAAAACACAGTTATGCATTCCAGTACCTAAAGGAGGTCTACAGGAATTCTATAAGGCAATGTTGTGATAGGTCTTAAGTTGAAAGGGAGCCCAAAGCTCACACCACCCCAACCCCTGCCATGGGCAGGGCTGCCCCCCACCAGCTCAGGCTGCCCAGGGCCCCATCCAGCCTGGCCTTGAGTGCCTCCAGGGATGGGGCACCACAGCTTCTCTGGGCAGCTGTGCCAGCACCTCACCGCCCTCTGGGGAAAGGATTTCCTCCTAACATCTAAGCTAAATTTCCCCGTTTTAGTGTAAAGCCATCCCTCCTTGTCCCATCACTATCAGACCACGTAAAAAGTCAGTCTCCCTCCTGTTCATAAGTTCCCTTCCAGTACTGGGAAGACCACAATGAGATGTCCCTGCATCCTTCTCCAGACAAAACAGTCCCAGCTCCCTCAGCCTGCCTTCACAGGAGAGGTGCTCCAGTCTCCTGTTCATCTTTGTGCCCTCCTTCAGACCCTCTTCCGACAGCTCCACTCCTTCTTGTGCTGGGGACCCCAGGCCTGGACGCAGTACTCCAGATGGGGCCTTATGAGGGCAGAGCAGAGGGGGACAATCCCCTCACTCTTCCTGGTGCCCACCTGTATTCTGGTGTAGCCCAGGATGCTGTCAGTCTTCTGGGCTGTCAGCTATCACTGCTGGCTCATGTCCAGCTTTTTGTCCAACAGGACAGGCAAATCTCCAGCAAAACAATACTTACATTTTTCTACAATGTTACTCAGAGTTACATTAGATTACACTATATAATTTCATTCATAGAATACACTATATAGTTTCATTAACAAAAGTATGTTTTCCATAACTTTGTAGCAGATTTGGTCTTGCAGGGCTTTTTTAACAGATTTATTTGATGTAACTTTGTATCTTTCAGAGATCTGTTCTTTAGTAGCTCTGGCTTCAGTTCCGCACTAATATCCATGTTGGCAGGTTCTGTCTAGAGCTATAAATCAATTATCCTCACATATGGATCTGATTGCAAGATTGGGACGGTAAGCATCAGTTGTGTAATGAACACTTCCTTTTTAACTATCAAGCTAAATTCAATCTAAACAAAACAAAGCTGATGTAATTACATATGTGTATTTAAGACAGTAATTCAGCAAGATAGTCAATTATAATTTAGGTTACTTATAAAGTTTGACATTTTTTTCTTAGTAACCATGCTAATATTTAACATACAATTTGTTATTTGAACATTACTTACTATATTGTTCATTCTAATAATTGTACTGATCTTGATGCATAAATGTTAAAACTTATAGAGACTGTACATATGTTTTCTTCTTCGTGTCTTTTTTACTTAGCTATAGATTTACAAATTCTACAAAGCATTTAAACACAGGACAGAGTAAGTACTGACTGAGAATTTTCTAATCCATATTTTCAGTGCTTTCTGCAAGAGTGTTTAATGGATTTGATCTTTGAGTTTAAACCGTATCCAGCAGTTATAGCAGGAATGGCTGTTATAAAAATGGAGAAAATTAATGTGAAAGTTTGAGTTCAACAAATCAAATTCCTGAAAATGTTACTCAAGACTGCTTCTAAAACAAAAGTATGTCTGTTAATGCTATTATTTTTATCAGCCAAGTAGCTAATAACAGCTGTGCAACTTGCATCAATATAAGAAAATCAGTCTTTCAAATATGACATAACCTCTTCCCTGGTGGACAAAGGATATCTAATTAGAAGCAAAAATCCCATGTGCAAACTTATATTATGCCTTCTAATACAGAACCATTTCAGGGGAAAATGGCATCTTTCAAGAAAGTATATCCAGTGGTCTTCATTTGTGAGTCCTGCCCTCTCATGTTGACTGAACTTGTGCTACCTTCAGCTGTATCAGAGCTTGAGAAAGAGCCATGAAGGCTTATGTAAGAAGAACCTGTCTCCCACAAAGAATTTTCTGTGTCCACACAAAATGACCATTTTGATGTCTTCTTCAGCTCAGTCAGCTAGAAGAGACCTAATTTATACCAAATAATCAATGGATATTCCATGTTCAGTGAGCAAAATCATTTTTATCTCTCTGGGAAGAAAGTTGAGAGCATAAAGCAATTATATTTGGTAGCTCAATCTATTCATTTTGTTGTCAGTGTGTAAGCAGCACCAGAGGAAAAATAATCCAGCAAAAGGTTCTTACAATCCACTTGCATCTCTGCAGTAGTTGAAAAATAAAGGAAACGTGAACTGTTGCAATGAACCTTAACAATGAAAACAAATGTTACCTATCAAGTAATAAATTACTCTTGTACAATATAATAGGTAACTAGTAATTTTCAATACAAATGAAAACATTGGGAAGAAAGCTTGGACTAAGTTTGTGTTCAGCCTTTGTTGGCTTAAAGCATACTGCATATTGAGAAATAAAACATGCCTCAAATAAATGACATTCATAACCCTTATTCTTTGATAGATGAAGTAATCTTTCTTGGCATAAGATTTCTACTCCTTCCATCAAATAGCAAACAAATTAAAGGACTATCCTCAGAGCCTTGAGGCAGGCAGGCAGTAGGCCTGCTGTCTCACCATCACTGATTTTTGGTATCTTTATTTGTTTTATAGTTAAGAGATGGAAAAGATTCCATTTGCTGTAAAATTCACTCTGTAATTAAAATTCTCTTCACGTCTCCATTACACTTCTTTAAGAGTAGATTCTGATGCATTTTCCCAAGTCATACAAGAAGTACAAAATGGCAACAGAAAGATAAAGGACACGTTATTCAATGTGATTTGCTAACTTAAGATTAATAAATAGTCCGCTTCTCCATAATTGCTCTCAGCAGGAGTCTGACCACATGAGAACATCTTTGAACTATTTGGAGGAGTCAAAAGAAAACTCATTAAGGATGTTTCTTTCCTTTTACCTGAGGCCATGTTTGTTTTAGGTAAGTATGCTTTGGGAGTTAAGATAAAGGAGGGGCTGAGAGGCCAAGACAAGCAGCCAGCCTGCCACAGAAACAGCAGGCTTTAGATCATCAAAAACCATGGAGGGTGCAGCTGTAGATTTCTTGCTCCGGGCCACAGTGGATCACATCTGTCAGTGCTCCAGAGATGCCCAGCAACACTCACTCAATCCAAGAGAGCAGCCAGAGAGGTAAGACAGAGTCAGGCAGAGCACTTTTTTAAACCAGAGTTTCTTTACAAACTCCAGCAGAAATACTGAAAAAATAGGACTCCCTTAAAACAGGAATCCACTAAAAGGAGAGCGACTGTAGCTGTCTCATAGCATAACTATCCCCTTTAAAATAAGACTGCCAGCTATATCATAGTTAGCAGTAAATGGATTTCTCCAGAAAGAACACGAATATGGTCACTTTAAAGACTGCTAAGAAGCTCAGACTGTAAGTACTATTTGAATGTAATAATTCTAGATTTAAGCAGAAAATGAAAAACAATTTTTAACTTCAGAAATTACAGGAAAAATAAGTTTCTGAAAGCTTTTAATTTGGGACTGATATTTTATTTGTTTTTCTGATGTTTTATCCTTTTCAGTCAAGTATTTGAGAATATATTTGTAAATAAAAGCAAATGAATAGTAAGCTTGCGATAACTGTTATTTATTTATTTAGCTTTTGCATCTGATATAACTTCTCAATTTCTCCTAATTAAAAAAAAAAAAAAAAAAAAAAAAAAAGGTAATTAGATCCAATCTGCCATGGTGCTTTCATGCTGTCTAATCAATAAATGATCAGGCACTCAATGATCATACGTAATGATTAATTAGACATAGTGCCAAAGATGGGAGTTACTTTTCATTTTGCAGCAGTGGTAAATAAATAGAAAATATTTCAGTGAAATCTTAAAAGGAAATGATACCTTAGTTATAAATGTACGAGTGACTGCCTCGTTTGTTTAATCAGATCATAGACAGAAGACAGACCAATATTGCCATAGAAATCAGACTTACCAAATCAAAGCAAGTCTTTTGCAACTTGGGATATTTTACGATTTTGTGATCAAAAAGTGCTGAGAAAAAAAAGTTATGTTTATTCTTCTTCTTTTTTTTTTTTTTTCAAGAGATGCCAGCAGGAACTAACGAAAGAACTATTTTACGGATATTCTATGGATATTACCACAGAAAATTAACTGTGTAAGCACTATTTTATCTTAATCTTTCAGCAACACTGCTTTATGGAGGCCCTGGATGCCCACAGCCAGGGATGGTGAAATGACAGAGAATCAACAAATGGTGAGATTAAATTCTGAAAAAAATAATCCTCATCAAGAACACGTGCAGAAATGAAAGCTATCTGAACACAGCAAGTGAAGCTTGGTCTTTTAGTCATTTCCTTTTTCAATTTCAAAGTACTTTCTTCAGTATTGACGAATGTTTCCAATTATGATGCTCCATGCATGGCAATGTGTAAGACTGTCTCTAATTTTGTATCAGATATAGAATCATTATCAGCTCATAGGAGGTGCAGAAAACACTGCTTACTAAGACAGCTCATGTTTAAACATCAATTTTTATTTCTTCACAAAAATAAGAATATTCTCTGTTTGAAATTTCCACCCATAATTCATAAGTGAGATTTTGTATAGGGGAGAAAAGATTCTGAGTGAAAATGATCTTGAGGTGAAATTTAAAAAATTCCTTCAGGTGCATAGTTGTATTGATGGAGTTTTGAGATTTTGAGAGGGATGTTGCTATAGCTAAAGCAGATAAAAAGTCAACATAAAAATCAATTTGAGAGCTACTCTGAAAGGCCCACCAACTAATAACTAGTCTTACTTATTCATTTAGGAAGATTTGTTAGATAAGAGGATAAAACTAAAGAGCACATTCAACATAGGTCCCAACACTGCAAACTTAAAAAAATGTATTGAAACTGTGCTCCGGTGCTTAGTTTTGAGCACACAAGTGAGTTTTTGCAGCATCAGATTCACAGCTACATCTTCAGCTTTTTCCCAAAGGATCAGCAGGTTAGGACATCAGCTTTCTTTCCTTAGTGTACATCTTAAAATGTTCACCGTTTCTAACACATTCTAATACATGTAATGTCTTTTTTTATCACGTACTTTTTGTCTCCTGAAGGTGGAGGCTATAGCTGTATAGATCTGTTGGAGTGCCATGCTTCTGGCAGGCACTGTGGGGAAAACCTGTGGAACAGCATCCTTCCTAGAGGCACCTGTAAATTTGCAAAGGATGAGAGTTGTCCTATTCTCACAAGAGGTGCTCACTAATGCATAGTTACATCCCACAGCTGTGGAAAACAAGAGGCATCTTCTTCAGCAAATTACTGAGGTTTCTGACTGATTTAGATTTGCAATTAATTGGCGTTATCAGAATTGCTTTTCAGAAATGCTGTATTTCAGCCTGAAAAATATGTGTTTATAGTGTATTTAGTAAATACCTATTAATGCATATATAATTTTTAAAAATACGTGTTCTGAACAGAAAATGGTAGAAAAACAGGTCAATAAAAGTAAAAATTTTAATTTTAACATAGGTATGAAAGGAGAAAAATTGCATATGGTGTCTATAATTTAACATAGATATTATGATCACACTTACAGTGTTCAGCCAGATCAGGAGTCCATTTTACCAGGTGCTGTGGAAAAAAAGTAAATGAGTCTCTGCTTAAAAACCAACATCAGCCTAACAGGCTTGAGACAAAATATTTCTGCTACAAGACAGGCAGACGTGGGAAAAAAAGGGCCGACATAAGAGGTAGAGAGGAAAGTCTTTAAGACGCCTTGCATGATCTGTAACCAAAGGGTTTTTTGGGGCCCATCAAAATACTCATTTTGAAACCTACTTCCTCAAAAAGATGAATGAATTACTCTGATAGTGGCACGAGTCATCTTTGTTTGTTCCACTTTTCAGTTGCAGTTCTACCACAACAGGGTAAAATCTTACTACTTATGCAAAGTCAAGTTTACGCTAATAGTAGTAGAAAAGATGTCTTGTTTAAGATATAGTCGAGAACATACGCTCACATGACCAAGTTATAGGGCTCAATGACTTTGGGAGATGCTTTCAGATTTACAGTCTTAATAGGATCTGGTAAAGTTAACATTTGCAGGTTCTTACTATTAATATGAACTTAATTTGAAAGAAATTAGTATTTGCCAAATTTTGTATTGAAAGTTAAAATTGATTTTTGCTTCCCAGTTTGTTCTATCAAAAATGCTTGCTTTTAAAATGGGTAAATAGAAATGTCAGGTGCCAATTGTCTCTCAATTTAACTGTTTGGACTCAACACGCTCATGGGATCTCTGACTACAGCTAAGCTTGCTGATTTGAACATTCTACCTCCAATCTGCTAGTTAGTACAAATAAAGGTGTATTTTATAATTCCTTAAAGCCCCCAGTCTGTTAAGCTGACTGAAAATCTTCTTTCAATCACTTAACTTCTGTTTAGTGGCATTACTAGATCACCGATCTCTACAGATATTCTATGCAGTCTTCATAGCTTTATGGTTCATACAACATGAGAGTTGAAATAGTTTGTTAAATGCACAGCTATGGGCAGCCTATGGGCACAAATAACATCTGAAGAATGTTTAGTTGGAATAAAAAAACTCAGAACACCAAGCAAAGGAACATAACCATATAATGTTATGGTTGTTTGTAGAAGAAAAGAGTGAAATCTTCATTTTTAGCCTATTCTATATAACAAGCATGTCTCTTTACAGTCACAACCAGACGGTCAGCTAACAAATTTTAGATCTAAAGGAGCCCTGGGGTTTCAACATCCAGTGAGGTGAGTTAAACGCTATCACTTAATTCAGGGAAATTAACATCCTGAAAGAAAATATTTCTTCTAGGACGAAGTATTACTTTGTCTTTGGAGTGTCTCTTTGTAATGATGCATTTTAACAACTCACCAAACTCCATAGATATTTATCCCCCCGCAAGGAAAGATTCCCAGGCTGAACAGAACCTGAAAGAGTACTCTAGTAATGAAAATAAGAAAAAAAGTCACCTTAAAAAAAATCCTACTTAATCTAACTTCTATTTTCGTATAATACATAATAATATAATAATAACATATAATAACTTACATGTTATTCCAAATCTATAAATGCCAAACAATGAACTAGATAAGATACTAATGCCATGTGACTTGTCACAGATATTTGTCTTGAGTCTGCTGAAATTTGCTCTTTAATAAGAAATTGAACTCCAGGTAAATCTTTTCCTTTATTTCCTATTCTTGGAGGAATTGTAAGTCTTTCCATTCCCATTTAAATTCTGTATGGCTTAATGATATAGAAACTCCTGATGTGAACTTCCAATTGCAAGAGGAAAATTAATGGAATATCACTCTTCTTTACAAGCAAATTTTAAATTAATTGAAAACTGGAAAAAGTGAAACGAAGAAATAGATGTCCACACATACGCATGCAAAACTCACCAACATACGTAAAAAGACCAAATAAAGTTTTGCTTTAGTGGGCAAACAGGTGAAAACCAGAAATGCAAATTAATACACATTCAATATTAAAAAAATATATATATTTATATAGTAATTTTGAAATAAATCTCTTCCACCTGAAGACACAAAAAAAAACCTGTGTGCAAGAGGAAACCCACTCCAATCTTTATCTGGTGTCTTAGTCTTAATCCCAGAATCACAAAACATTCTTCAACCTTCTCTCAGTCACACAGGATACTTCCATGCTAAATACAAAACAAAACAAAAAATCTCAAGCACACATCACTGCCCTGTCAACACTTTATCATGGAGGGACCTTAGATAAATACATTACAAAATATGCCCAAAGCAACTGAGGTAATTTAAAGTTAATAGTATGTTTTAGTCAGCAACTCTTATTTTAAAGGAGAAGGAGCCCCGGGACTTTTCTGCCATCAGAGAAGCTACAACAAAAAAATTGATTTTAATAGCCAAGCTAAGTTAGCTGGGAAAGTGTCTCATGGTTTTAATTTTTCTCTTTAAATATGCTTTCTTATCAGACTTTACTTGCCCAAATCCAAATGCCAAAAGTTTCTTAATAACATTGGAGAGAAGGTTCTGGCTAACTTTCCAGTACAAGCCACAATTCACTTCTACAATGATGACACTGACTCTGAAGAAGATGAGGAAGAAACCAGTTCAGCCTAGTAATTAACAATTGCCAGCCTTTCCAAATACATAAGTAAAAAATGAAGAAAGGAATTAAAAAGGAACTGTCAGGAATTCTGAACACACATCTGAATGAACAAAGAAGCACATCAAAGCTCATATGAAGACTATTTATAGCTAACTAACAAGAAGAATGAGTCAATGCAACTGGGAACAGAGGATATCCTTTTGTGTTTCAAAAGACTTTTAAATTAACCCTGAAACTTTACTAAAAGATCATAATGTTTTTAACTGTGTTGGTTTAAGCAACAGTTAGATTAAGAACTTGAACAGCACTGCATTTACTCACTTTTTTTACATGCAGCATGAAAATAGGAATGGTTATGGGGCAAAATAAAGTAATATAAAGTCCCAGAATAAACCAAAGGCTTTGAACCATGATGTTTTGAAGAATTTAAGTGAGACATGATTTCAAATGCAAAGAATATTGCATATTATTTCTGCGGAGCACATTTATTCTGACAAGAATGTTGTATGCCAGACTAACCTAATTCATTTCAACTTCCCTCTCAGGACAAGTTTTAAATGACAATCTTGTGATGTCTTCTGTTATTCTCAGACTTTCCCACTCTACTCAGAGAAGTGCCTTTTTGTCAGTCAGAAAAGTCAATTAATGACATACTAAAGCATGTGTCATGTATGGTTGTTTTGGTCTTATTTGTTACAACATTCAAAGCATGTTTCTACGGTCTAATCTGCTTGACTCTGTGATTTTAATACAACTGACTTACTGTTGATTCCTATCTGGTGTGTATCTTACCATTTTGATACTCCTTTTACACTGATATTCAGAAAAACTTACATTACTACTTTTCATAAGCATCTTCACTGTAATTAACAATGTCAGTATATCTATTCCTACACAGTTAATCCATTAGGAAAAAAATAAAAGCTTGTTATAACCTGTTCCGTTTAATTTTTTTTTTTTTTTTTTTTTTTTTTTTTTTTTGCATGAATAGTATGTGCTCAGAGAGTCTGCCATTACTTTGCGTTGCTATGCCAGGATTTTTTTACATAGCATGAGGATAAGCTGTTGGGTCACAGTATGTTTCAGAATTACACTTCAGTTATCTCTAACTAAAACTGTCACACTTTCCCCAGAGAAAAGGCAAAGGCAGCACCCAAGGTTCTTGACCTATACTACTCTTGATGCGTAGATAAGGTCAGATGGTTATAAGCATGTCAGATATTCCTCTTTGTACAATATACTGTCAAACAAAGCTACAGTATTATAAATTGTAAGTCTAGCAAAGATTCCAAATGAGCCATCACATTAGAGTGATTTTACTTTTTCAGAAACTCCATTTACAAACTAGAGAGTGGATCTATTAAATTTACACAGAGAGACAGCATAGAATCATAGAATCACAAAGGTTGGAAAAGACCCACAGGATCAC
>PPHD01000877.1:0-51237 GCA_002909625.1 Bambusicola thoracicus
GTGCAGGCAAACCTTTGGTGAGGACAGCAAAAGCAGCACAGATTCAGTAGGAATGTTAAAGAGGAAGATTTTAGCTGAATTTCGTGTGATAGCGACGGGCGCAGGTGGCGTGACCCCAGCAGGGAGCTTTGCAGGAGGAGCATCCCCACGTCTCCATCTCAGCTGCCCTTTGGGTTCATTGTAGGGCACTGCTTCAATCATCGCGAGCCATAGAAGAGCCCAGCAGCCCCATCGCTGCTGCCTCACCTCGGCCAATGTGCAGCAGCTCCACGTGGCATCCAGGGCACAGGGGAAAGGCTTCTGTGCTCGTTTCCCCAGCTCCTTCTTGTATGAGTGGAGCTGCTAAATATATTCATCGAGGCGAATGAATCCCCATCTGGCTGCGTCTGTCCCACCGCATTTGCAGCTTCAGCTTCTGTTATGCAGAGGGAAGGCAATAGAAGATAAGAAAGGGAAATAATGCACGAGCCCACAGAGGCTTTAACGCTATCAGAGAGCTGTGATCTGCACAAGTGTGCGGCTCCTGTGGGTGCCAGGAGCATCATTATAAGGCAGCTGGGAAGATGTAAAGCCCTGGTTTTGGGGTGGCATATATAAAATGACTATGTGATGCAGTCTAGACCCAACATTTACCTGAGAGCCTTAATCTTGCTGAAATTAAAGGGGATTTGTGTTTTAGGTGTGCTCTAGGAATGAGATAATCAAAATCACAGCAGTTCGTATTACTGTGCAGCCACAAACTTCTGACATTTGCAGTAAAATATTTACTGGGAACGTGGGATTTGTCAAAGAGCCACTCTCATGCATTGCCAGGCTCAGAAAATATGCTGTTACAGGTGAGAGAGGTCTGTCTGATCCCCTTGGAAGATGGGGCTTGCTGCTTTTCCCGTATTATAAAGGAATTGTCCCTGCTCTTCAGTGGAAAACCTCACTGGAGCGGTGCTTACAGCCACACCGAGGAGCATTATTGGAGCACTACAACAGATGGCAGCCACTGACCCAGGACAGCTTGCAGATCATCATTTTTGTACTCAGTCCCCAGGACAAAGTCACTCAATGAGTGCCACGTCCCATACGCTGCCATGATGCTCAGCCCGAGCACATCCCTGCTTGCATTTCTTGCCATCCCCAGCTCAGCCCATGGCACTTTGGGGCTGGTGGCTCTTGGGGGTGCTCAGAGCTGCCCTGAGCTGGTGTTTGACAGAGGGCTGCCCTCTCTCTTGGCTATGCTGGATACCCTGGAAGCTGCAGATGGCAAAAAGCAACACAGCAAACCTGACCTAGAAAGCTGAGCGGTTTGGGAAGTTGTGCTAAATCATCCTGATTGCTGGAGCTGCTGCTGGGGAGCAGTGTGTTTCTCCTCAAGCACAGGAGAGGTGGGCAGGCAATAGATCTGCACCAGACTGCTCCTTTCTGTGCAACTGAGGGAAAGGGAAATCAGCTGAAGGGGGAAATGATTATCTCTGTGTCATTGTCATCTGTGTCAACTGCTGTACTGTGCTGTCTGCAAAGCACCTTACAGGCAGAACAGGGCAGAGGACACCCGATCAGTACAGGGGTGGAAGAGAGGTGCTGCTTATTATACACTTCAATGTCACATAACCTCGCTATTGAACACAATGAGCGACGCACAGCAAAGACCTTCCCTGAGTGAAGATGGAGCCAGACTTAGAATCATGGAATCATTAAGGATGGAAAAGATCTCTAAGATCCTCAAGTCCACCTGACAACACATCCCCACTCCTCTCTCTCTCTGACATGCAGAAAATCCCCATGGGATCCATGCAACCACAGGCACTGTGGAGAGGAGCAGCACGGGAGCTCCTCCTGATCCACAGGTACTGGGATCACCTATCCTAGCATGGAGGGGAGGAAGGGCTTTAATTAGCTCACGATGCTATTTTTTCCTCCCAGCACTGCTTAATTTAGCACACGCTGCCATGCATTGCCACTACAGGGAGAAGAAGGATATAGGGGTGCTGGCCCTGCTGGAGACATTGAAAAGCTCTCAAATTCAAGGAAGAGGTTTCTTCTCCTTTTTTAATACTCAATACCATTGCAGGACTTTGTGCTGTATTGAATGACACATGGAAGTGAGCAAGAACCAAGTGCAGAAGATTCACTATTTCATTAGACAAACCTCCCATCTGTTGGGTGTGGGGTGAGCAGCTGGCCAAGCCAGCTCCATGTGCAGGACGATGCACTGCCATCACTCATCTGTGCTGCTGCCAGGCCAGGGGCAGCTGAGGGAAGCACTAAGCTGAAGGCAGAAGAGGGTCACTGGATCACCAGGTTGCTGATTTATTTAGGATATGAATCACAACCTGTGATTTACAGCATACAGCCGTTAATGGGCAAGCACAGCTTCACACAGTGCACAGCAAATTGCCCAGCTGATTTGCTCCACAGCCCCAAATATCTCCCCCTTTATCCTTCCTTTGAGGCTTTATGTAGAGGCAGAGGTTTGAGTCACGTTCCTGGCTGGGAGCACTCTGACACAGAGTGAGGGGGAATACTGGGTACCAGCTTATGTGTGCAGAGGGTGAAAGGGGAGGGCTCCCCTGTATGTATATATGGTTCCTTGAGAACAGCAGTTGGGTGTTGGGGGCATGGACAGTATTCTGAGCTCTGTCCTTTCCTATTCTCCTATTTCCCTCTTGAGAACTATGTTCCATATACTGCTCTCCGACCAAACAGTAGGATCAGAGCTGCAGTGTGGTTGCAAGATCTGTCTGCTGTCCCCACATCCCCTTGTCCCCACCCTGTGCCCCCCTCAGGTGGATTGCAATGGGGCACAGAGCTCAGGCTGAGCCCTTTCCCATCTCCTCAGACCGTCTCTGGGGCACCCAACACCCAAAGCACCAGCCAGTGTCATCCTTGAGCAGTTCCCCTTCAGAACCTGAGCTGCTACACTCTGAAGCTTTCAATCAGCTGGGGTTAAACGAGGTGAGAGCTGTGAAGTGCCAAGGGGAGAGACGTGCGTGCTGCTGCTGACAGGGAGGAAATGCTCAGCGTGAGGGTTTGGGGATATGGCTGCACACAGACGTGCTGTGCTGGGCCAGGGGGGGACCACTGGGTCGATGGTTTTATTTGTTGGAAGTTGTTGGCATCATCCGAAGCCATTAGTGGGACTGAGCTGGCACAGAGCCATGGCGGCGCGGCGGATGCAGCCCTGTTGGGAAAGCGTTTGGTCAGAGGGCTGGGGATGGAGGTAAATCTCGGCTGCTGCTCCTCTGACCCTGGATATCAGTTTGGCTCATTGCCTTTGGTTCTCAAGCTGAAGGTGGATTCGGTTGCGCCCACCCTTGCAAACCGGGCCCGTGCAGGAAGGGTGGGTAAAGGACAAATCCTAAGTGACCCCATCACAGCGTGTGTTGGTGGTGACCAATGCAGTGTGGCAGCCGTATATTTTTAATTCTAAATACTTTTCAGGTGTTCTTTATATCTGCCAACAACCAAAAAAAAAAAATTGGTAGGACTGTCATTGGCGTGGCTTTTAAACGAGGTTTAAATAACTCATTAACAGCCTTCTGTTTTTTAATGCAATCCAAACAACTCTCTTGAGAGCCCGTGAGCCCGCTGTGCTCGATGCGGTCGATGCTCGCGTTTCCATCCCGCGGTGACGGTCGTCACCGTGCTGGCAGTGCTGTTAGCGGCCATGGGAAGCTTTCAGGTCTGGTATCGATCCTCCTGAAGTTTATGGCTGCTGGATGGAGCGGTTGCTGGCACTGGTTCACACTGCCATGAGCTGGGCTGCTTTGTTTCTGACTATCAGGCTAACCCTCCTCCGCGTCCGAAAGATTTATTTCTGTACTTAATTTTTCCAATATGTAATTTCTTTCTCAGAAAGGAGCCGGCACATTTCTTTGTGACAGTAATGCAGCTTTGTAAAGCTGCCTTATGTCTTTCTCTTTCCCTGTAATACCTGCTCACAGGATCCACGCTGCAGCCTGGCTCCAGCCCTGCAGCCACCCCAGAGCACCAGCTGGGGACACGTGCCCTGTGAGCTCGGTGGGAACTGCTGTGCTGCTCTGCCACCACCTCTGTACTGGATTAGGGTTGCAGAGGACCAAGCCGGGCTCTTTGGGGTTCACCCAGAGGGAGCAGCGTGGTGTAGGGCTGCCCAAAGGACAGCGACCACCTGTCCCGGGCTGTGGTTTGCACAGAGTGAACCCCTCTCCTTGGCCCATTCTTTCTTGCCCTGCACTGCTCCCTGAGCAGCAGGTCGTGCTGCTTGAAGGCCCTGTATTTTTAGTTATAGCCCAATTTCCTCATCACTGCTTGGCGTGTGCTGCCTTTCAGCTCAGCTCCATCACAGTTCATGCTCTTCTCATGCTGTTCCCTGATGTTCTTTGTACCTCTCTCACGCACTCAGTGGGTTTCCTATTCCCCTTTTTCCAAGCTTCATTCCTTCTCCTTTTGTTCTCCTTCGCCTCTCCCACTGCTCCAGGGCTGTGCCTTAACCTGTCTTTGCTCCGCTTTGCCAGCAGCAGGGAGCAGAGCGGCTTTTCCACGACAGACACAGGCTTGTGCTGAAGCCAGCACCCCTCTGCAAACCAAACCATCCCTCTCATCATCTCTGATAACCCTCCCTGTCTGTGCTTCCCCACACCACAAATGTCAGCGGATGGAAAACAGTGTCCTAGCCTGGAGGAGATCGATAGCTGCCTCCTCTGTATGGCTCAGCCCTGTGAGCAAGGAGCACTGCGTTATGCTGATCTCCTGAGCAGGGATGCACTGACACAGCTCACCCTGCCCAGGTGACACGGACTTTTCCCAATGCATCCACGTAGCCCAGAGCAGGACGATGTTTTTGTTCTGTGACAGTGGAGCAGGACCTCATATCGCTGCTGGAGCTGAGCGAGCCATGTTGGGAGCACTGCCAGTGCCCACTTCAGTTTCTCTGGGGCTCAGTTCCAGTGAGGGGCATGGACACTTCCATCTGAAGCTGGAGCTTTGGATGAAATTCCTTATTCCAGAAAGAAATTCCTTACGAGGACTGTGGATTGCAATGTGAACTGCCTTCAGCATTGCCTGGCTGCTACCAGTGATCACTGAGTGGTTGAAGGTTCAGGAACAGTTCTAAGGTCCTACTGCTTGCAAACCTCCAGGGCTATATATATATGTATACAGACACAGCTGGAAAACCGAACAGCATCACCTTTTCAGCAGTATGAAGCACAGCACAATTTGTAAAGGTTACTGGGGACTGAATCCCTGCAGGAAATTGATCTCTTTGTGTCCTTGAGACAACTTTCTCTTGGGAGCCCAGCTGATTCCTGGACGTGGAGAAGCACTGCTCTGAATGGCACCATTCCTTGGCCCCACTTTGTCAGGTCTGATTTCATTTGCCAGCAAGGCAGCAGCAAGTGGCACTCTGATGAACCCATGATTACGTGGAAATTGAAGTGTGAGTGAAAAGAAATGGGGCAGTTGAGAGGTGTGATTCCACTGCCTGAGCCCCTTCCTGACACTGACATCAGCCCCAATGACTGCTACAAATGGTGCCAATTCAGTATATTTTCTTATCCCCAGTGTTGATACATAACAAAGGAATGATGAGTGTAGCTGTTTCTCTCTGAGAGGCTTTATCTGGACTTTCACATATTCCCTACTTTGATTTTTGGCTTCTTAATAACGAAAAATGTAATTTGTTAATGATATGTCTGCCAAGAATAGATTCCAGCTCCTTTTACCATGTTGGCACCAAAATATGAAGAGGGATGAGGCGTTCTGTAGCAAACACCATTCATTTTGATGTGGCAACTAGAAAATAGGGTCCTGACTTAGGGAGAAGGGGGATGAGCCAGGGGAGGTGTGCTTTGCATGGTCATACTGCTGGACCTGTGCAGGGATGGGGCATGGCACATTGCCACCCTGTGAAGCCCTGGAGTGCTGTCCCAGCTTCTTCAGCTCTGTGTTGGTCCGTCGACAGTGAGGTTGTCTTCATGGCTGCTGGGCTATGGTGGGGGGGCAGATAGATAAAAACCTTAAAAATAGACCTCTACAGGTGGAAAGCTTGCAGGAACTGGAGCGTTTGCTCGGGCTGTGTGTGACAGCTCTCCCCTTCCCGTAGGTCGGTACCTTCTGGGAAACATCTCAGTGTGAACGTAGGAAGAGCCAAATCTTGATTTCGTATGGGAGAGGGCTGTCAGAGCTGCTGCAGCACTTGAGGGTGCAAATACATCTGCTTCCTACCAGCGTGTACTTGTCTGCTTTCTCCCCAGGGGTAGGCAATAATAAAAGCCTCTCTCCTTTCCTCTCAAGACTCTACGGGTCTCCCAGCAGCACTTCAGCCCTGTTTCCCCATCTCCCAGCTCTGTTCACACACTGGTGCCTATGGCTTTTTACCCTAGAAGAGGAAAGCTGGCAGTGTGGTGAGGACGTGGTGGTGACCAGGAGTGCACAGGAGTGTGTTTCAGCCAGGCACTGTCTTTGCTGATCTATTAACGCAGTGCCTTCAAGCTTCACCAGCTCCTGTGCTGAGGCTCTGTGGCTCACTGCCACTCCTGGGAGCATCTGGGTGCTGAGATTTGGCTAAACCTGAGTGGGAAGCGTGGGCTGTGGCTGAACAGCAGTGATCCTGCCCTGACCCAGCTTGGCAGCTCTGCACACCCATGGCCAGCATGGGTCCACCGTAGCTGGGAAGCAGTTCGCGTTCCCCATCCATCATTTCTTTAATGGCTTACATCAGCTCATCCAACACCAAGGCAAAGCTTTTGTCACTTCTATTCCCTACAGAAGCAACACGGTGGGCGCCGGCAGCCGCAGCCCCTCTGCCCACACATCCCCCCATGCTTTTGGGGATGAGCGCCTGCAGCAGGAAGGCGCTGACCCTGCTCAGCAGCGTGTTCGCCGTCTGCGGCCTCGGCCTGCTGGGCATCTCTGTCAGCACCGACTACTGGCTCTACCTGGAGGAAGGCATCGTCCAGCCCCAGAACCAGTCGACCGAAATCAAGCTGTCGCTGCACGCAGGGCTCTGGAGGGTCTGCTTCCTGGCAGGTACGGCTTCCTCCCCATCATGTCCCCCTCCTGTTGCGCTATTTTGCTTCCAAAGTCAGGCACGGTGCCCTGTAAGCACCCCAGTAAGGTGGATGAATCTGTCCCGGCACGTAGGTCTGCAGAGTTTGCCGTGGTGCCCATCGCAGTGCCTGGGCAGCCGCCCAAACTCTCCTTTTTGTCCCTGTGAAATTGGGATTCAGCTCAGCTGAAACATTCCCTCGTCTCATGCTGCTTTTGGCGAAGTGATGTGGGTCAGACAAAGCCAGAGTGAATGGGAGTTGGACGCACAGATCCAGAACTGTGAGGAGGGAGGGGCTCCAGTGGGTCCTCTCAGGTGACCCCAAACCCTCTGCTGTCGGGATCGTGTTTTGAGGTCTAAGGGAAATCCCAGAACCCACAGTGAGGTTTGGAGCTCCCAGAACAACTTCACCCCAAGCTTATGCATGGAAGCACTGCGACAGCGGGGATTTTAGCGCTGTTCTGTTTGCTGTGCCCACACACACATATGGGATTGGCTCAGCTGACGCTTTTCTGAGCAAGTGCTGGCACCTGGGGGTCACGTCCCACCATCACTCCTTCAGCAGTGACACCTGAAAGCTGGGCAGCTGCTCTCACAGGGCGATGGTAGCAACCAGTGGATTTCTTCAGAACCAAACACAAACACCGAGATGGAAGCAGCGCTAAACACCACAGCTGTTTTCCTCCATGCAATGAAATTAATGTGAGAGTCACTTCGTCCCCCACCAAAACCGAATAGATGGGCACACTGCAGACCTGGCTCTGTCTCTCTTTGCTGCAGGTGAGGAACGTGGCCGGTGCTTCACTATAGAATACGTCATGCCCATGAACATCCAGCTGACGTCTGAATCCACAGTCAATGTCCTGAGTAAGTGACTTGGTGGGGACTTTGCATCCTGCAATTTTACTTAGAGAGCACCCCAGTAAGCCCCTTTGTGCCCTTGCTGTACAAGCTCCTGGTTCCCTGAGGGTGCTCCCAAGCAGGGATGCGTCCACATTTTCCATGTGAAAAAAAGCAGATTCCAGTGTTTGTTTGTTTGTTTTTCTTTTCCTGTGTAACACTTCACATGAAAACTCCCAGAAATGCAAATTCTAACAGGGGTTTCACTCAGCTCGTTAGCAAAGACACATAGGAGAGAGGAACCTATGCCAGGGGCTCATGCAGCACGGGCAGGACATGGGGTGCTGATCTGTCCCCGTTTTCCTCTGTTCCTGTCCTACCAGAGATGATCCGCTCTGCCACCCCCTTCCCTCTGGTCAGCCTCTTCTTCATGTTCATCGGCTTCATCCTGAGCAACATCGGCCACGTGCGGCCGCACAGGACCATCCTCGCCTTCGTGTCGGGGATATTCTTCATCCTGTCAGGTGAGTTCTGCTGGGCAAGGTTTTCCCTTGGTTGTCCTCCTTTCCTGGTTATTTCAAGCACAGTTTCATAGTTCTGGGGTTTCACCTGCCACTCTGCTCCTAAAGGCAGGTGCTGCTTCACCAGCTTCATCCCCAGCATATTTCTCACTCTCTTCCTCCTTGGTTCTCCCAGGTCTGTCCCTGGTGGTGGGGCTGGTCCTCTACATCTCCAGCATTAACGATGAGATGCTCAATAGGACCAAGGACTCGGAGACATTCTTCAATTACAAATACGGCTGGTCGTTCGCATTCTCTGCCATCTCATTCCTTCTCACAGAGGTACTGGCAGCTCTGAGACATCCCTGTAATGAGTGCTGTCTTTTCTCAGCCACTGGGCATTGGTCTGGGCACCGAGACTGGGAGAAAAAGAGGGCTGTAAGGGCAATTAATCATGATTGGATGTGGACTGTGCATATGGAGGAGCAGGAGATGGGTTTGGGCTGCTGTGTTCACCGCAGGGCAGGGAAGTGCCTTTCTTTTAAGCGCTTGCAAGCCATCAGCAGGGCAAAGAAAGCCATTCATCTTTCTTCTCTCCCCTGCAGAGCGCTGGGGTGATGTCCGTGTACCTGTTCATGAAGCGATACACCGCTGAGGACATTTACAGACCTCACCCTGGCTTCTACCGTCCTCGTCTGAGCAACTGCTCTGACTACTCGGGGCAATTCCTGCACCCAGACACATGGGCGCGGGGCCGCAGCCCTTCAGACATCTCCAGTGAGGCATCTCTGCAGATGAACAGCAGCTACCCGGCTCTGCTCAAGTGCCCCGACTACGACCAGATGTCCTCATCCCCGTGCTGAGCGTCACCACCCCCCACCTCATGGTCCCAGCGGCCGGTGGTCGCCATCCTCACTCCGCTCATTGTTTTTAGGCCTCTGTTTCAGGGCAATTGTCTGTTTATAGGAGCATAAATATAACCACAGAGATTGGTTATATAACCAATAATGTAACTTAGGGAATTGGAATAATTTTTCTTTCTTCGTTGCTGGTTTTGTTTTGTTTTGTTTTTTATTATTATTATTTATTTATATTTCTCTACATGACTGAAATCTGTCCAAAGCCCTCTTCTTTCAGGTCTTCGTGCTGAGCTAACAGCAGTTCTGCCTGAGGAAGAAAGCCAAGGCTTGACTCAAGAGCAGAAAAAGAAAATAGAATAGAACTAGGGAAAAAGCAGTTATTCTTTCTTTTTGGTTTAGGTAGGCTTGCAGGAGTTTGTGCATTTGGCTTTCACTAATTGTAGACTCACTGGCCTGAGCACCAGAAAGTGCAAAGGATTTGTGTAAATTTCCAAGAAATAGTCCTCATTAGAAAAATAAGAAATTTGACTAGATTGGATATTTGCTGGTCAATACCTCTTGTTGCTGGATATCACTTCTAACCAGGCTGCAATGGGAAATAGCCATCTTTCTCGACTATACCTCAGCAGGCTCAGATGCCAGCACGTTGGCACTTCTCTGTGTCTGATGTCACCTCCCCATCCTGGAGGCACTGCAGCCGCAGGTGCTCAGGCATTGCCTTCCCTTCGCCATTCCAGTGATGGGGTCTGAAGAGCAGCTGGGAGGATTTCAGTGCAGCATCGAGTGGAAGACTACCTAAAGCCTTCCTGTGGGAAATGCTAGGCACAAAATTTAGGGAAATCGTGTCCATCTGGGCAGTGCCCTACCTGAAATGGAAGTTATTTCAGTGAAAGGCAAGACCCCAACTGGTGTGAAGTGGCATAGCTGAAACTAATGGTACCCATCCACCATAGGGAAGTAGTTGATCTTTGTTTTAATTTGGCAGAAAAAATGGAATTTTAGCTGCTTTTTGTGTGCGTGTATGAGACTTGTTTTGAGGTTATACATTTTAAGTTGTCGTATGATGCACTTTGGTCCTAGGAGAATGACTGCTGCCGGGTTGAGAGCATCCATCAGATGAGCATGCCATACCAGCTGTGGGCTCACTGCCTTTCCAAAGGAGCTTCCTCAAACTTCAGTTCTGGTCTTTTTATTTTGAACCTTTCTGGACATTTCTGTTGTGCAAAACAAAACCTTCCAAGGACTCTTGATATATTTGAGCTTGTTTCATCTCACTGTAATTAAAACAAATAGAACATGTATATTTGACCTCATTTGTAGCGTATTGGATGTAGCAGAAATGCTGAGTCACAGCCTGAAGCAGTGATGGAGCACCTGGTGGGAAGGCAGGACCAACCAAGGGGAGCTCAGGTGCATGCAATGAACTTGAGTGACCAGAAGGGGTGGAGCCAGGATCCACCCCTTCCCAGCCCTCATTTAAGGGTTGGCAGTGGAGGCAAGGGTATCTTGCTGGAGATCTCTGTGCACCTGTGGCCTTCCAGAGGTAAGAAGCTTTTTCCCTTTATTTCTGTGCCCTTGGCTGTTGCATTTGAGCAAATTCTCACTTGCTGCAGCCTGGGACCTTGCTGCTCTGCTGTTGTTGCGTAATGGAAGTTGCAGTGCTTTATCATTACTTATAAGCTGGTCCAAAATTGGGTGCAAGCCTTGAGCAGTCTCTGCTATCTGCATTGATGTTGCCACTTGTCCTGGAGACCTTGCTGTAAGCATACCTCAGAATAATATCCTCAAGGCCCATCCATCCAGGAAAACTTGGCTTAAGTCAGCCAATGGATCCCAAAGAATGTTCTTGAAGGTTATTCTACCGACTTCAGCCAGTGCTTCAAGGGCCGTGCAGGTGGGTTTCAGCCCAGCTGAGCAGGATAAAGAGTAGATGAAAGCACTGTATGCAGGTTGGTGGTTCCTAGTGTGGAGTGCTCGGCTTGTGAGTCTTATAAATGCTCTTTGTTATGGTTCTGTGTTTGTTTTCCCAAATGGGGGGTTGGGTTATTCAAGGTCCTAGAATAAATGGAGTACTCTTGTTCCTCCCTACTGCTTGCTTGTTAGCAGCTCAGTGCAGGAGTGCATAGGGTGGGAGTGCTGTGAGCAGGCAGGGCAGCCACCAGGGCTGCTTTCCTTCACTAATGAGAAGGAGCTGAGAATTTTTTCCTATTTCTTTCCTTTCTTCATTTCTTCCATATCTAATGTAAAATAAAAGTGGCACTTTCCTCCCCTTTCTCAGGGCCTCCTGCTGCACTTCTCTGTATCCCCTCCATGTTGAACTGGCTGAGGTGGTTCTGCCATTTCCCCTTCCCCAAGGACCACGTGAGCTCTGTAACTTTTCATTCTGCAGCTGGTGCTCCCCCACATGCAGTATTGCTGTGACCCAGCAGGTGCCCCCCATGCCCTGCCATGCCCACAGTACTTTGCCATCCTCTCCTTCATGCACCGTGGGGTTTCTATCTGTTGCTATTGTGTGGATACCAAATTGCATCCTGTTCCCATGGATACAGCCTATAGGAAGGGAAGAGCTGCTGCTTTGCTTTATCACTGTGTAAGGTTTTATATAGCTGAGATTTTTTGGGGGGCCTCAGTGGCAGCAGTTACAACAGGCAGGCAATGGCTGCAGCTCCCACTCTGTGCATCTGTAACTGCAAAGCAGGACACAGCAGCTTTGAAGGAAAGGAGAGGTGACTCTGGGTGGCAGAGTGCTGCCCATCACCTGTCCTTCCCTGGGGCTGCAGGTGCGTAACAGCCCCATGGGTTGTGCTGATTTGGAGATGTTAGAATTATTCTTGTTCGCAGCAGTATTTCACAATGATCAGCCTCACTCAGCTGTGCTGCCAGACTCAGTCCTGATGTCCACGTCTGAGGAATATGTTGGTTCTGTGGGGATGCTTTCCAGCCCTGAGCACTCTGTGCCACAGGCTCTGTCCGGCATTTTTATTCAAACCTTCATAGAGATCCCTAAACCTCACCCTTCTCTCCATTCCCAGTCAGAGGAGAAGTATTCTCACTCAAACCGTGATTAATATGCCTTCAAAACACGCAATGCCAGCATCCAAGGTTATTCCCCAGCAAGCCATTGCTTTTGACATCAGCTCCTGATAAATCTTCTGGCTGTGATGAGCTGCAGCTGCTTTTAATCTTTAATGCTAGAGCAGGGTGAATCCATTTCTCTGTGCAGAGAACCACGTGTGAGGGTGCAGAGGAGGAGCTGGGTGGCTCGGATCCCTTCAGCCTTGCAGCTGCTGTGTTCCAGCCAGGCCTGCACACTTTCTGTTCTAACTTCTCCTTTTGGAATGAAGTCAGTATTGCCCTAACTCCATTGGGCACCTGTAAGTCTGCATGCAGATGGATCCCAGAGACCCACTCTGTTGCTAACCAGCAAAGTGCGTGGGCACCTGTTGGCATCCCCTGGACTCCTACGCACACATCCCAGCCAAAATCAGGCATGAACGCAGTGCTTGCTGGTTGATGGGCTGCTGTGAGAGGGACTGGGAGCCATACAGGGGTGAGGAGATAGAAGCGCCCATGCATTTCTCATTTAGCTGCAGTGATGACGTCTTTAATGGGGTGTGCACTCAGAAATACAGCCTAAAGGTCCTCACATCTGCCTGGCACTGTGACATATGTCATTTCCCCACTTCAGCTTCATGGGGAGAAAGCAGAAAGATGTTATTTAATTAACAAGAGATAATTATAATAAATGCTAGGATGTCGCTCAGCTGAGCTGGAGGTGAGCTGGGAGGTTTTACCTCTGTGGGGAAATGGGACATTTCCAGAGCCGGGGAGGCTGTTGGTGTCACGCAGGGATGCTGACAGCAGCAGCTGTGCCTGACATCTCAGTGTGCTGCCATGTCAGCACAGGGTGTCAGTGTGCTCCTGCTGTGTGGCTGTGGTGTGTGTGAGTTCTGACTGCTCCCTGTGATGTGGGGACTGTGTTCAGCCCATTCAGGACATGTCACGGTTGCCTCAGTGCAGGAGATACATGGGTTTGTGTGTTGATGGCTGTGGCCAAATCAGGGACTGGTGACATTCCCCTCCCCAGGAGGCACCTGGAGGCCTTAACATAGCAGGGCTTCAAACCTGCCTTGCTTCAGTCCCAGACAAGTCCAAACACCTGAGTGAGAGTTTCTGTTTGTCCTTGAAAAGCAAATGGTGAGCTCTGTTTTCTCAGAATGATGGGAGAGAGCATCCCCAGCTCCTGCAGTGCTCAATGAATTTCAGACCTACCTGTGTTTGCCCAGGACATCGGATTATCTATTATTTACTGTTGTTATCCATAACCTGGGTAAACAGAGGAGGTCTCCCTAGTGGTGTGGAATGTGTACATAGAGCTCCTGCCCCATCGTATTATTTATTTCCATATCATCTATATGCTGTCAAAACTGCTCTACTGATCTGACAGTTAAGGGCTCCATCACAGCAACGCAGCAGCCCGCAGTCACCTCAATGGGGGCAGATCATTTGTAGAAAATGCATCCTGGTGGCTGTGGGTTTCCTATTGATCTGCCTGAGAACAGCTGAAATAAACGCAGGGAAAATGTAAACCTACTATCGTTTTATCCTCCCATAAAAAGTAGGTCACGGCCCCAACTGAAGATGTATTTTATTCATGTAAATACATTTTCACAATTAAAAATGCAGCAGGATCTCAGTGCCTCCAGCAGGGACGACGCTGGGGCCGCCTTGGGGTGAAGCCTCACTGCCAGCTGGGCTCATCCCTCAGCCCCTGTGCCATGGATGTGGGACGCACCGCACCCTACAAAGCATCTCTTGGCTTTTCAGGGTGATTCCTCCCAGAGTCCAAGTGCTGTGCAGGGATCCAAGGGCTGAGAAAATGAAATGCAACGTAAAGCTCTGTAGAAACAGATCTTCCAGCCCGACCCATTTGTCTGAAGGCACGCAGATGATGCAGACCCCTGTGTTTCCCTGGTCAGGCTGAGAGACCTTCAGCTGGGGCAGAGGGTGAGGCCATCAGGTCAACCCTGCTTGTTCTGACTGCTCCTGTCTGCTGTGACCTCCTGCTGCTCTGTAGTTCACAATATTGTGAGAGTTCCTCCACAGAGAAACCCATAGGAAATCCCTGTCACTCTTCTGGTCAGAACATTTACATTTTTTTTGTGATTTATAACACAAAGTGGAAATAATGAAACAAGTTACAGTAATACAACATAATCATGTGGTATAATCATACAATATATTAAGATAATGACCCTTCAGCGCAGCAGACCAAGGCATGGGTTGGGGGAGAGGAATGGACCAGAACCCACCCAGGGGTTGGCGGCAGGCATGGCAAGAGCAGTGGTTCTGCAGCATCCCAACTACAGGCATCAAATATTTGTGGTGCAAACAGAAGCAGAGCTCCCTACAGAATCTGAGCTGTGAGGGAGCTTCCAGGGCAAGGCCAGGGGAAACCCCATAGTCTAAAATATTTCGGAGTAGTGGGGTGATTCCCTGGTGTCCCAGGCTGTACAGACAAAGCAGGGGCTCAGCACAACCCCCTTACTCCCTGCCCAGGTCAGGCTGCTTCTTGGCACTGAGCACCCACGTTTGTTTTTCCTTTTCTTTGGGTGCCTGGATGCCAAACGCCAGCTGAGGGATGCTGCCACAGCTGGGATGTGAGGGGAAAGGCACGCGGTGTGCTCTGAATGCCACTGGGACAGCTCTGGGGCTCCCACTCACCTGGGCATGGCTCAGTAGTGAAGTTCCAGCTACAGGAGAACCGCATTTGTCTTTCCTTTGCAGAAGACGTGGGAGGTTGTAAAGTTCATCACTGATTCCACAGATAGAAAAGTGGAAAGCCAGAGGAATGGCAATGTGTTTTACAGACGTGTGTCTTCTTTTCCTTTCTTTCTTTTCTATTCTTCCTTCTTTTTCCCTTTCTCTTTTTCCTTTCCTTCCTTTTTTCTCCTTCTCTTCCTCCTCCTTTCTCTCCATTAAAAACGATCCTTAAAATATTGCAGAACAAATCCGGGGAGGCGGTTCCACCCGACCTGCTCATCGCTGAGATGCGGCACACTTCACTCCAGAGGGGCAGCTTTTAACCTCATCCCCCGGACGGAGAGATCCCGGGCAGAGTCGGTTCTGTCCGCGCAGCCGCCGGTCGCGGAGCTCCATCTCCTGCGCGGATCGCGCAACTGCAGCGCTCGGAGCACTCCCCGTCCCGGTGCTCTCTCCATCCCGGAGCCCTCCCCGTCCCGGAGCGCTGCGAGAACAAGAAGGAAACGGAGCGAGGAGGCACCCCCGAGCACTGGACCCGCTGCTGCAGGGTAGGTGCAAGATACAGCAAAAGTACTTTAAAAATAAGCAAAGGCTGGGGTAGTTTCATAGATATGTATAATATGTGATAATGTATAGGTTTGTATAATGTTTGAGAGACACAACATAACCCAGTGAGCACAAGAGACGCTGCTGCTGTGATACACAAATGCGTGTGCTGAGCAGTGAACCTGGGTGAGAGTGAAGTCACACAGTGGCAGAAAGTGTTGCTCTGTGACCAAGCAGTGATCAGAGAGGGGCGAAGCAAAGCCATCACTGTGCTGGCAGTGCGTGCTTTTGTCCTCAGAGGTTCCAAAGTGTGGAGAGAGTGATGGGCTGTGTAACATTACACACAGAGGGCGTCTGGGGAAGCAGGGATACAAAAATATAACAACGAGGTGAAAGTTTTTTTGAGTTCTTAGCAGACAGAAAATGCTGTGACTGGGAAGAGAGTATGAAAGGTCCTCAGGGCAGAATGAAGTGCCTCTGGAGTGCTGCTTAAGTAGTGCTGTGACGAAGCCAAACAAGAGCATGGGCTTGGAAAAGGGAAGCAGTGATTGCAGAGCCAGGGGTTGGATGAGAAGCAAGGAGGAGTGGGGGAGTGGGCAGAGCATGGAACCCTGGGCTGGAGGTGGCTGCTGAGGGGAACTGGGAATGTTCTGCCAGCCAAGGGGGATACCTTGGCCTTCTCTGGGTCTGTAGCTCCAGGGCATGAGCTTTTGTAAATGGTGGAGCAGTTTTTATTCTGGTGAAAGGGATGTGTCAATAAACACCTCTTTGGTGTGATTCCTGGCAGCTGAGCTTTGATTTGCACAGCCTCTGCAGCTTCCTCAGGGATACAGCTGCACATAGCACATGGATTTCTGTTGATAAGAATTGAAAGCTTTGGTGTGGGCAGAGTTGACCCTTTAGTAAATACTGCCCTACTAAAAGCTGCCAGCATCAGCCGGACTGCAGCACTGGGCAGGTGGGGGTGGGCTGCCCCTGCTAGCACAACTGTGCTGAGACCAAGAATCCCTGTGAGCTTTTCTGTTGTTATTTTGGAAAGCAGACAAGTGAGAATGTTGTTGTTATTGAAAGAGCCTAACTCAGGGAGCTGAAGACCTCTTCAATATCTGCTTGTATTATTAAAGGGAATGAATCACTAAATGCATCCTGAGATGCAATCACAGGTACTGGGATAAATCAATCCCTCAGAAAGAGAGGCGGCAGTGGAGGGGCTGCTTTGCATTGTGAGCACAATGAGGTGTGCAGGCTGCAGGAGGGCACCCATTCCCTCAACACAAAGCACCCACAGCCCAGGAGCACTGTGCTGGCTTCGGGGAGCACTGCGTGCTCTTTGTAGGGGGGCTAAAGGAAAAACCCTGGCATCAGCTCTCAGCAGCAAGATGTATTAGCATGACAGATGGCCTGCCGACAAGGAGAAGCTAGCTCGGGTTTTGAGATTTGTGCTGACTGCGCCGCAGAAAAGAACTGTTCCAATTAGCATCTGTACTGAGCAATTGAGCGCCATTTGGAGCACCAACCCAATATGCTGCCATTGTCAAGCACTCATTGTTCATGGTTATTTCTCTCAATTACCCATTCAGTCTCAAGCTTGGGGATGCAGGCGAGGCCTCTCAGGCCTGTGTCCATCCCTGGGCTGCGTGGTGCCGGGCTGACTCCAGCCTGATGAAGCAAGTCCATCATGAAGCAAGCGTTGTGATTCATCAACGTGGCCAAAGGCCGCGTGCAGCTGACAGCTTGCATTGCTGTACTGCAAGACCAGCTTGTGCTGTGTCTCTAAGGAAATTCTTCTCTCCATCAGACACACGTGAGAGGTGCCTGGGCACCCCTGTACGTCTGTGCCCCATCGTTGGTGCGTTATCACAGCGGCACAGGTGCTCAGCTCTGCGATTCGCTCGGGAAGATGTGCTCTCCCCTCTGCAGCACTGCCCGCGGGCACCGAGGGATCGGGAGCGCTCTTCCATGAATGCTGTATCCTCTCAGTTACAGAAGGTGGCAGACGAGTTTGCTCTGAGTGCCTGGCACGGGTGGCTCTGTTCTCACACAGGAGTTTCATTGAGAGGTAGAACCATTCAGGTTGGAAAAGACCTCTAAGGTCACCAAGCCCAACTCCGCCCCAACCCACTGACAACGGTGGAGGTTTTTGACCGAAGCTCCTCACCATTTAACACAACTGTGTTTGCCCCCATTGTCAGTGCAAGTAACAAAGCCTCCCTCCCAGGTTAGAACTGTTATTACTCTTCAAAGCTTAGAAGTGGAAGCTAAAATTCCAACCCCTTATCTTTATGAAAGTGATGGGTTGTGCTGCATGTAGAACAAGCAGGGCAGCAGTAGGGGAGCAGCTTCTGCTCAGCCCCCTGCTTGTACCCAGCATACAGGGAACACCTTCAGCCGGGGGTTGCATTGGATGGAGGTGTGTGGGTACTGGCAAATGAGCTCTATTGCATTAATGTTCTTTTTAAAGCTTCAGAAGTGTTACACAACAAAAAGAAGCACCAATTCACACCGCTTATTTAATAGACTTTCTAATGTATACCTAAACCCGGATGGCAGAGTTCCCTCCTCAAGATCTTGACTTTGAGAGCGGCTTCAAAGCCACTTTTCTTTTCATATGCTTGTCTGGTGTGTCTAACCGAGCATGATTACTTTTCCTAAACGAACAGATAATTTTGCCTTATTTATAAGTAGAACAGCAGGATTGTTTCGTTGACACTATGGGGCTGAATCTCAGGATGGCTTCTTATGGTGTGTGTTCATTATTTAATGAAACTTGTCTTTTTCTTTCTACCTGAATTTGTTTCAGACTAATATATTTTTTGCCATAGTGCGTTCAAACATAGCTGAAATATTAATGAGACAGGAAATGTCCCATTTCAGTTGAAGTTTGCCGTGATATCCACACAATCTTTCACAGGTCTGTCTTTTAGTAAAGACGACAATGGAAACATTGAATTTTTTCCCCAGAAAAATATTCTAGCCGTGTTTCAGCATGTGACAGCCATTAACTGAGCACTGTCTGTACTCACTGCAGCTACTGGGAGAAGGGCTCTCACTGTTCTTATGCTAAAGTGATTTTCCAGGCTTGGGTTTGGTCAAATATCCAAGGCCCTTCTTGAACAGGATTGCTGTCAGAATTTATAGACTGTCCTATGCAAAATGGCTCAGTGCTTCAGTGGCTGTAACTCTCCTGTCCAAAGCCTGAGGTTTGGCCAATGTGCGTGGGCAGATCTCTGAGCTGCTCCTGGGGTCAGTGGGGAGCTGGGGTTGGCCTGAGTGTGTTGGGTGGGATGCCCCCAACCTGCCTGTTCGCCTGCTCCTGCTGGTGGTGGCTGAATGCATTCAGTATAATGGGATGAAGTTACCTTTGGAGATTGTGCCTGAGGGGTCAAGATGGAAAAGCTGGAGCATAGAACAGCCCACAGAGACTGACATCACCAGCGGGGGTGGCTGCTCACTACAGGGTCAGCTCAGAAATGAGGGCCTGCACCTGAGGGGAGGCTGAGCAGAGCTAAACCTCCTGGTTTCATCAGTACAGGTTTTGCCACAGCCTTCCAGGAGCCCCACTACTCTCACAGCTGCCTTCCAGGAAACCCAGCCTCCCCATGACCTGAGAAGAAAACAGGCTTTGCTGACATGAGGAGCTCAGCAGCTCCACTGTGGATCTGAGAGTTCTGCATCACCTACAAACCCACTTTCTCAGATCTCTGACTTGTGTCAGGGCTGTCGGGCTGTCTGGTGCTTGGCTGTGTTCAGGCCTTGTGGCAAGAGAGCCATGTCTGGGTGTGCTGCTGGTAACAGGGAGAAAAACTGCATGCTTCCCTACTGGGGAAACTATACCTGATACCAAACAGCCACCCCAGAGAGGGAGGAATGCATTCAAGTCCTGGAAGCACAAATCACCCTGTAGCAGTCCTGTCTATGGAGCTGGGAGCTGTTCTGGGGAGAGCTGGGCACCTCCCTGAGCTCCCAGCAGTGCTGCTGGTGTGCAGCCAGAACCTGAGCCTTGTGGATGTGTGTTATGGGAGATGCCTTATAGATCTGCAAGGGGAAACCTCCTGTTCCTACAGCCATCCTCTCGCCATCCCTAAAGCACCCCTCAGACAACAGTGAGACACCATATTTCTTACTTGTACTTGATTTTCTTTCCATATTTGTCACTGCTGGCTGAGTTTTATGGCAATCACTGCCATCCTGTTTGTGCTGCAGATGCAGGGCATGGGCACCGCTGCAGAATTACTGCAGGGCCAAGCTGGCACATTGCAGGGTGCTCGTGAGCAGGTCACTTGGCTCCAAAGCTGTCATCTCTTAAACTGCCATTTAGGAGGGTCCGAATAGACCCAAAATACCTCCTACACAGACCTATTTAGGGGATGTTTCTATATTTTCTCACACAAAAGCAAGTTTTGTGTTTCTGCTGGTGGCTGTGGGTCTTATTTTGGTCTCATTTGCACTGCTGTCAGCTGGAAGTAACCCCTCTGAAGCCAGCGTATAGAATGAAGCGCTTTGCCACGTTTACATATTCCACTCCTTACAGCATCATTTGTCCTAGTTTTCAAGCACTGAATGCCTTCGTTGGAATTTCATTACGGAGCACAAGTTTTGTCAGTCTGTTCTGCTGGTTTTGCCTGAGGAGGCTGAACATAATCCATTTTTTTTCTGAATCCTTTGTACTGATAAGTGTATCTGCCTGCCCCATTGGTGGGGGGGAAAAAGCAGCATGTGATAAAAGTCAGCTGGGCGTCATGGTCCTGGAAAAGAGAATCAGGTTGTTCTTGTAGGGAAAAGGCTTTTTGTACTGGGAAGACTCTCTCCGGTGCCACTTTGGGATGCAAATACGAGCAATCTGAGGATAATTTGGAGGATCTTGGAGTTCTGGCCCAGCAGTATGGCAGTCAGTGCTGATAATTGATTTCAGCTCATCTCTGGGATGAACACCTGCTGTGCAATATGGCTCTGCTGGGACCACTGCTGGGATCACTGCTCTTTGCTTGGCCAGAGCAAAACCTCCGTTGTCGGCCATGAGGTTGGGTGCAGAAATCCAAACCACATCCTGGAGCTGCACTAACAGTGCCATTGCAGCGTTTTCAGTCCATTGCCTTGATACTTCTGCAGTTTGTGGGCTTTGATAAGATTCTTTCTAAACAAAATTAGTTCCATCACTAAATAATGCATTTGGCCTTGAACCTGACTCATGCTAATTACTCACATGCCGAATGAGCTTTAAATCCTATTTGGAAACATGATAGAGTTTGCCTTATTAGAAGCACCTAATGTGAGCTTTTCTTTTCTTTTAAGACTGCAGTTGGTCTCCAGTGAAACCAAACAGATAACGCAATGATTTTTCACTAAACTAATTATCAGAGCGGAAGATGTTAATGTGTTTGGCCAACTGCATCTCACGTCTCCTTGGTTAACGTGCAGTGCAGCTGTGGCTGTTCAGCACAAGGTTGCATCTATGAAAGCAGAGTCTATGGAGCAGCTTGCCCCTTACTCAGTGTTCTGCAGCCATGTGGACGCCCTCGAGCTGCATTGCCTCTGCCTGCCCTCACAGGGATTTAATTTACTGGATTCTTAACAGCAGAAGTCAGATACCTTCCAGGATTCTTACTTGAGGAGGTCCCAGTTAACCAATCAAAACTTAATCTGCGTCAACTGCATGAGGATGCACTGATCCTGAGGTACCCAAAGTCAGAGACTGCTTCTGAAATAGTCACAGAATCTCTCTTCATACTTTTAAATGCATCTGTATGTACAAATATTTGTGATCTGGGGCATTGGTTCTGTGCGCTGAGGTCGACAGAGGACAAAGAATGATTTCTTGCTTCAATTAACTGCAGTACGCAGGATGAGTGGGCTTTGAAAAGCTATGAAACAAATCAAGAGTGTGCAGAAGTGCTGCCCCTAAAGTGCCAAGAGCCATGGGTGCTGGGAGAGACATCCTCTTGGAAGGGGAAAGAGCTGAAGACTGAAAGAAGGAATGCGAAGCTTCACCTCAAGCAACTGCAGTGCATGCTTTCCAGGCTCCCTTCATAGCAGGCAGCCTTAAACACAGAATTGCAGCTCCAGTAAGGACTGGGATTTGCTGTCTGATTGCCATTACTCCCCAAAACAAATAAACAAAACACAATTATCTTTGAATGCTGCTCAGGCTAATGCGTAGAAGTGGCACTGGGGAGTAGAGGACAGGGGTCTACAGTCGTTAATTGGTAATGGCCTCAGTGTATTTGTCGGCAGGGATCTGCTTGGAGAGCTGAGCGAGAAGAAAGCAAGCTGCAGAAAAACAAACTCATAGCGAGCCTTGTCACTTGTATTTATTTAACAGCCTGTCACAAGCAGCAAACGTGGATCAAAGGTAGTAAACAGAAGGAAGGAGCAGTTTCAGTCCAAGGCATCCGCTCCGCCTCGCATCAGGGTTCGCTCCCAGCTCAGGGTATGTTCTGCCACATCGCGTTACATCAGGCGCGGGGTGAGATGACGGAGCCTAATGCAGAGTGAGTGTTGGGGACGAGGAGTAAAACAACAACCCACTGTTGTCTTATTCATTAGCCTCCATGGGTTGGGGGTTACCCAGGAACGGCGATGCTGTTTGAGGGAGGTGGGGATTGCTGGGCTGTGCGTGGTGAGAGCATTGAAAACTGCTGATGGGATTTGAGGTTGTCCTCATCTGCCTCCAGAACAAAGGGAGTTTGCGTTTACCTTTTCTGAGGCATTTGGAAGCCTCAGAACACTTTGCTCTATTTTTTTTTTTTAAAGCTTTTCTTCTGATTTTCTACATTTCCCTCTTCAGTATCCAATTAGTTTAGTGGGCTGCACCTTCCCCTTATTCAGCTAGGAACGTTCAGGGAGCGCCTCGGTGATTCTGGTGCTGGTGGCATCTCACTGCTCCTCAGGCCATGGCTGAACGCTGTGCACCTCCCATCCACCCAAGGGCTGCTGGCCCCAAAGAACCTGCAGCTGTAATTACTCTCAGACACGTTTTTTGCCAAGCAATCTGAAAATGAAGCTTAAATGGAGATTTTTCAGAAATGGGAGAAGATGGTGGGGAAAATGGAATGCAGAGGGAAAAATTCTGGTGGAAAAAGGAGTGTTGTTCAGTTGTTAACGAATAAAACGAACCTGAAATTTGACTAATAGTTTTCATGTTTGCATCAGAAAATCTAGGATGGGAGTGAATGAAATTATTGGAGATTTTCAGAAATTTTAATGGCAAATGTTTCTCTTCCCTCCCAGCCAACCCCGGTGCTAAGACCAATGATCAATCCAAAATTGCCACCAGTAATATAAACAATTGATTTGTTTTTTTACTGTACCATCAAACATCTTATACACTTACAGTACAGCTTTTGGGTATTGTTCATCTGCACCCAATGAAGATGAATACCCAGGTCTATATTAAACAGCAGCAAGCAGACTCAGTGACTACTGACACCCATTCACATTCCAATGGAGGCACCAAAGCTGGGCTTGTTAATCTCATTCTCCAGCTGCAGAACTTTTGCCTCCTGGCCATACTCAAGCGCCAAAGTTGAGACTTCAGGATTAATGCAATGGGTATTTATAAGTTTGCTTGCAACTTGCTGTGCAAGCCCACATTGCCTGGCAGCATTCCCTGGGGCAGTACAGCCTCCATGTCCTTGGCTGAAGAGACCAAGTGATGCTGGGGAACAAGAGCTGAGCAGGAATGGACTTGTGCCACAGTTTATGCTTGACGCATGTTTGTTCTTTGAGCTTGGGCTAGGTTCTCTCATGCCCAGATGTTGGCTAATTGGAGCCAACCACTGGTTTCAAAAATGTTTCTTGTGTTTCCATTAAGTTGATGGCTTTGGATGGGAGTTGCAGAAGTAGTATAATCCACGTGCTGACGGTGCCCCTGGAGGCTCATGCTGGGGATAATCACATCTTTTTTTATACTGCTGATAATTAACCATTAAAACAATTTACTAATGGATGTAGTGGCTTCTTTAAATGATGAATTAATATGTTCTAGCACAGCCATGAGATATGGGCTTGATGCAAATACTCCTGAGCGCAAAGCCAGCCTGCGTTAAAGCCTGTTGAGGTCAGAATCTATTAGCAATAATTTCTCGTGGCCTAAATCTCTTTGTCTATGGGTTCAGTTTTTCCTATGGAAATTATTCTGAGAACTTCTAAAATGGAGCTGCATCTGCTCTATCATATGGCAGAGTATGGTCTCATTTGCTAAGTGGAGGAGAGGGGTGCTTATAATAAATGCCAACCGAAGATAGAGTAATATTACCCAAATATATTAAATGTATTGGATCTCTTGATTAAAAGTGGATGAACTGTGCGCATGTAGATGAAACTGTACTTACTGGCACGAAATGAATGAGCCTCATCAGAGTAATACTATTGAATGGCTGTAGCATCTATTAATTATATATGGAAGAGTTTTACCCATTCTTTATTTTTAATGGAACGTCGGTATTTACTCATACAACCGTCGCAGAAATTTTAATTAGATATTTGAAATCTCCAAGATCTTGTCAAATTCATCTCTGAACTCTTGGCATTTCTGTGACAGCGCTGTTCTAATTCCTCCTGCACTATTTTCTTAGAAGGTTCTAATAACTAAGTCAACTCTATTTGGCAAAATAAAGACAAGCTGTTATTTCTCTCTGAGATGACAGTTCTCGTGTTCAAAGGAGAAGGAAAGGTTGCTCGCTGCTTTACTTTGTGCAGCACCAAAATTTCCAGGCGTGGGACTCACAAAACAGAGTTACTTGCTGTAGGTAAAGAGTTTTTTCTTTGCATCCTTCCATTGCACTTGGATGGAAAGGTCAGGTGTGTCAGAGATGGTTAAGGCTTTGAAGAAGACAGATGTGTGTATGTAGGGAAAACATAAAGGGGACTGGAATAGCTTGAAGGAATAAGCAGAATTGGAAGGATCTGGGCTTTGCATTTCGTTCTGGTATTGAAGTCATTGTTAGTTCTCTTCCCCCACTGATGAAAAAATGTCTTGGGAATCAGTGGAGGAGAAACAGGAAACCGAAATATTAAAGGGGGTTTTCTGGCTATCTCACCTGCTGCAATTACAACAGTGCAAATTACCCCAAGCTTTTAAACAACTGAGTAAAATCCACTTCATCTTTCTCTCCCCGTGGAGCGGGCTGCTCATCCTCCTCCAGTCCTGGTTTGGGATGGTGAGAATAAGGGCTGGTGATGCTACCAAAGCGAGAAAAGCTGTGCCTGCAGCCGAGGGAGCCCACAGGCTGTGTGGTGTTTGCAAGAGGGCAGGCAGAGCCCTGGACCACCCAGTGCTCTCTATTCCCCTTGGCCACATGGGATACCCACACGCCTTCCACCTCCACTGGGCTGCAAGCCTCAAACATCGCCACCAACAAAGCAGGATGGTCTGTTGAAATAAAAAGAAAATCCCCCATCTGATTAGTTTATTGCCAATCAGAACAGCTTCTGGAATTTTCTTTAGCAGATCTGCAGTTCGGGGTGTCCGGGGGTGTCTCCCATCAGCCAATACTCATTAAATAACCCTTTCTGCATGCTCTACCCGCTTTGGTTTCTCTGCTTCTATGATGTTGCATGAGGGACTGATTTTGGAGATTGAAAAGCTTCTGCATCTTCTCATTACCCCTGCAATGTCCCCTCAGAGAGGGGATTTGAATTTCCAATGGCTTGCATGTAATCTTTGGCTTGCCATGTTTGCCATTCCTATTTATTTTCCATTTTAACACTTGTAAGACTTGAATGCTCCCTCCTGCAGAAGCAGTACAGCCATCAGAGTTATGGGTAAAAGGTCAACATCTGCCAGCTTGTCCCATTGAGATGCTGTGGTTTTGGTTTTTTCCTTGCTGCTTAGAAACCATTGTATTAAGTGGTCTGTTTGGAATAAAAAGGTAAAAATAAAGAAATAAAAATCCATGTTAAAGGAGCAAAACCACTTGCTACAGTCAGTCACTCAAGTAATGCATAAGGAAGTTTAGGGAGGGACTGGAAGTTTTCATTTCAGATTCCAAATTCCCTATAAAAATATCCTCTAATTTCAAGAAAATAAGAACTTTCTGCAAAAATAAGAATGATATACCACTGAAAGAGTGATTTTTCTTTGCTCCCCTCCAAAAATAAATCAACCTGGAAGCTCTAATGAGCCTGACTGTGAAGTCCAGCTATAGATGTAATGGGTCTCTACTATGAAAATAAAAAGAGGATCTTTACATTTTGAACCAGAAAGTAACCTATTGTTACTTTCTCATTCTAGTTAGTGAATTACAGTAGGACTAGTCCCATGTGGGGGGCTCAGTGGAAAGCTAATTGCATTTAGTGGACTGGTTTCTTTTTGAAACACCAACCTCATTCTGGCAGAGTTTCCTTATAGATATTTAAAACCAGAACCCCAGTTGGATTAACATGCAGGTGATCAACCTAAGAGAATACCTGGGGATTTATCTTTTGAGTTTCTCAGGCATGTATTTACTGGATACTGCACGAAATAAGTAGTACGTTACTTATTTTGTTAATTGAATTGAATAATTGAGCCTCATATGAGAGGAAATTTTTCTCTATTAGCAGAGCTAAAAGCGCACTGAAAACCCGTAGGTGTGTTCCAGCCCTTTTTTCTGTAGATCACTCAGAAAACAGTGTCTTTTTAATAGTAGTGGCAGTAACCATCTAATAACCTGAATTAGAAAGGCTCCGGGAATTGGCAAGCGTTCTCTTTTTTTCCCATGTTAAATATTTTGTCAAGGCTTTTCACAGCTCTGGCTGCTGCAATTTGTCGTCTTTCTCCACAAGCGGTGCTTCTTTCCGGCTGAAGGAACTTGGGCTCTCCTGGGCAAAGCCTGCTATGGCATCAAGGTCTGAGTGGAAGGGGTAGGGGCAGCCATTGGGATCTCATGCTAACTACAGGTGCTGTCTGAGTCCTGAAGGCTTTGCTGGATGGCCCACCTAAGGAGCTGGTGCTTGCTGTGTGCTGTGAACTGGCCTTGAGCAGAAAGGCAGAGCTGAGGTGTGAAGAGACCTAAAATCAATAGGTGCGTGGTTTACTGTTTGCTCAGCCCCATACTGACACTTCACTGACACGCCAGTGTAGCTTTAAAAACTCACAGTACAAATTAGAGTCCCACTGAAATGTGCATGGTGTGGTTTAATGGTGTTCTCCTAGCCGCATTAACAGCTCGCTTAAAACATTATGCCAGGTTGCTTTGTTATTATTGCTACTGCTTTTCTTCCTCTCCCCATTGCTGCTATCACATAACAGTCAGCATAGGGATTTCTGTCACCCCGTGCACACACTCACTGGGGAGGGCCAAGGTTTGTGCTCTGTGGCTCCAGGCATTCGAGCCAGGCTTCTCTCCTGGCTTTTGGCTTTGCAATTTCCTACCAAGGCACCATTAAGTAAAACGTGATATTTATGACACTGCAAATCAGCGATGAGAAAGATCTTTAACTCATTGTCGTATTACATATAAAAAGGCAGATGCTTCTAATGAATAGTCTATTAATAAAACTCCAAGTTAATGCAGCTCTTTACAGGCTGCCTTGTTCTCCAGCTAGCTCCGGAGTGGAGCAGGGCTGCTTCTTCATTGCAGGCAGCAGAATGATTTAAGGGTGCCTCATCTGTCTGAAGTTGGAGGGAGCTATCAGTGGTAAAAACTCTCTGAAGGCGTTGGAATTGCACTTTCCAGGAGTTAAGTGGAGTTCATTTTTAGCCCAGCAGGACTTTGGGGTACGTGCGGTTGATGGTGAGCGTCTGCGTCCGTACAGCCCTTCAGTTCTCAGTGTCTGTTTTACAGCATAGGTATGACAACATGTTTGCTCAGCCTTTTCCTATCAGCCTATGTGATTTTTTGTGCCATTCAACTGTTTTTAGCCTATTCAGGCGATCGGTAGGCTCATGGGCAACATTTGGTTCTTGATGCTTCAAATGGGGCTCTTGATTTAGATCATCTCAGCCCAGTGGAGTTAGAAGTCTTGCAGTATAGCTTTGATTATTTGCTTCAATATCTATTTCCTGGGCAAAGATTATACAGAAAGCAGCTCTTTGGACCTACATGGTTATGCACAATGGATCATTTTTTGGTAACTCGTTCCAGCTCTGGCAGCAGGTTGATCTGAAATGATTTCTCTTTTGTAGAAATAAAAGTGTCAGAGCAAAGGGACGATCAGATGAACCTTGTCCTCTTGGAAGTTCATTTGATCGCTAAACTCTCAGAAATAATGGCTACTTTAGTTTCACATTCCAATTTCCTTTCTTATTAGACTGAGAGCTTCTCCAAGTGAGCCACTGGGGTGTGCTCCCAAAAGACCATTTCTCTGGTGAACAATCAGCTGAAATTCTAATGAGAAAATCCTTCTACTGGGCAACAGAATTCCTACTTGAGCGCTGTATTATCAGCTCAGAATTATTCAGGCAGATCTCAGGAACTGACTTCAGGCAATTTAGCAGACAAATTCAGCATAGAACGTTGTGATTGATGTAAGTATTTATGATTATCCTAAAAACTTGTTTCACTCAATCTGCCTCCTCACACGTTCCCATCAAAGACCTCCATTTCAGGTTGAAAAGCAATCCAAGTGCAGCAAGCAATTTCCCCTCCAGCAGTCAGGGGGAATTCTCCATCTCCGGGCGATGCGCTGTTTCGGAGGTGCCGAACTCCCCAGCAGATTGCCTCATTTTCCACTTGATGTGACTTGAGCATCACAGGGCTGCTCCACAATGTGCCTTCCCTTTGGGTCTGAGGAAAGGGAGCATCGGTTCAAAAGAGGATTTTTGTGTTGCTGTTTTTTTTTTAAAGAATATTGAAGAGCGAAATATTCCTTTGTTTGTGGGGTGATTAGAAATTGGTGCTGAGGAATGCTGGCAGCAAGCAGCAGGATGTGCATGCACAGGCTCAGATGTGAGACCTCAGATGTGCAATCAGTCACAGTGCCACCCTGTTCCATCTTTTGGGCCATCTGAAGTCATGTACGCTTGTGTGGAGTAGCAGCATGCATGGTTTTGTATGGTATAAAGAGCTTGTTGTTGGGGTATGCACAGGTACATCATTATCCCTCACAACTGCCTGATAATGGATGGACTGGGAGAACCTCACTGGAATTTTTTAGTTGTTTTTTCCTCTCACACTCTCCTGTGCTCCCCATGTATTCCCAAGGAGAAATGACCCAGCACTTGTATTCCCAATGGACACTGGATAAGCGCAGTGCCTTGCCTGGATAAGCCCTGGGTCAGCACATTTGTTTCTCCATCATCAAAAAGAAAATGAGATCTTTCCCTGTGCTTCAAGCACATCTGTTGTGCTAGAAATTCCCAGCAGCATCCCATTGGCATGCTGTCTGCAAGTCCTCTGAAATGGATGGCAAAATGGAGGCTCTTGCCCTATTAACCCCTCGTTCTTTCTCCCACTCCCTTTGTAACTCTTCTTAACACCCTGTGAGAAACCCCCACCCATCGTTTCACCTCGTGCTCCAGATAACCCTCAACGCAGCATCTAACGCTGCAGTGCATTTCTCAGCCATGAGGACGTGGACAAGAGGTAGGACTTGGGAGACAGAATCACATCACAGGTAATGGACGCAGTGAACTTTAGATCTGAGAGGCGTGTGCAATATTAGTCCATTCTGTAGCTGAATGTGAGAGCTATTGATATTTAATCTTAGCAGGAGGGATGAGCATTTGAAGGACAAGCGTTCACAAATTGCTCTGACATTTGACATGGTCAAGAAAGTAAAAGGCGGATATTTCATTTCTCCATTGTCAGAAAGATAATGAGTTTCGTGACTATTGGTATTATGGGAAAAATACAGCCTAGGTAGTGTAAAATGTGTGAGAGCTGCTATACATTTTACATAAATTGCACATATTTTGTTCTTCTGATGGCCCCATTCAAACACAGCATGCCCATCCTTTTTAATTTTCTGGTTTGCCGTGCAAGTCTGTAGCAAAAGAGCCTTTTCACTTTTCAAAATGAAAAAATGTTTTCTTCGAATTATTTATAGAAAGAGCAGCACTGTCATCGAGTCTGTCTCATCATATCATTCTTGGATATCAATTCCTAAGCTCGGATGACAAACCATGGCAGCTACTTTTCCAATAGCAGCATCTGGCTTCCTGGCAAACTCGAAATGCAGTTATCTGAAAAGCTACGGAGTGGCTCCTGAGCACATTTTATTTATTAGAAAGCAGTTGTGTTGCTTCACTTCCCATGACTAAGCCAAGGAATGTTTAATATATTAAAAGGAAAGATAGAATCACAGCCAAGATGTTGCCCCTCGAGTGGCAAGAGAGTGACAATATTTCGCCTTTAAGACAACTGTTCCTGAGGCTCTGGAGGATGCTGGAACTACTGATGCTGACTTGAGATGAACTTTCTTAGGGCTGAAGATGAAATTCAGCCTTCTCAAACAAAACCCAAGTTCACCTTTCTCTCGACTCAGCTCCATGAAATGTAGTGGTGACTTCTGTCAATCTTTCCGTGCTGGTGGAAGCAGGGTATGGTCCTCCAAGATGAAAGACACCACCTTGACATATACAGTTAAGAGTAATACAAGGAATAGGCAGGTCAATGGGTCGCATACATACAATTCCTCAGAAGTGAATTCAGCACTTGCTTTGCCACAAACCTTCTCTATCAGCTGAGTGTCATTTGGAAGTAGCTCTGGAAGTAGTCTCCCACTGTGATTCACTGGAGAACACGTTAACCTGAATCACCTGAACCAAAGCATACAAACATATAGCTCCATGGGCAGCTTTAATCTTTCTTTCTTAAATATACCTGTGCCACAACTGATACCTCCTGCCATGTCCCATGTTCCTGCAAGGTTCTTTACTGGAGTGGAGGTCTTTGTGCCCATGAAGCTCTGCTGAAGCAAATCCCATTTCTTCAGTTGTTCATGTGCAGCATAATCTAAATGAAATGCTTCAGGATGATTTATTTCCTAATACCAGTATCAGATTAGACAGAAGAGATACAAAGACCTGTAGGAGATGACAACAACCGATGTCACTGATGTGCTCATAGCTACAGGAGATTGCTAGATGCTAAAAGTCATTCTTACATGCAGAGGGCTAAAAGTCCCCTTGATGGATGAGTTATCTGTTCCAGGCTTTGGTGGCCATTAGACTGTATTTACATCAAAAGCTCTGTTTAATTGATTATTTTTGTTCTCAGGAAGTTCTCCCTGGAGATTTTCTTGAGTCATTTCCAGAGGTTTCTTTTAGTGAAATTCTAGGAATTCTGGTGTTACTTTGATAGAAGATAAATTTAAAAAAGAAAAGAAAAAAAAAGAGCCTAATGTATTGAAGGCAATGCCTGACATTTAGCAGCAGAAGCACTCATCCCAAATGGTAACACGGTGCCGTTCTTTCTCTCCTTCTGATCGCAGCAGTGTCTCTCAGGCAAAGCTTTGTTAGTGACAGCTCTCACTGAATTCAGCTCCGTCCAAAGTTTCATCTCCAAAATAACTGTTCTTCAGTTCAGAAGTAAAATGGTCGAGCACAGGACTTCATTTAAAGCTTTCAACATCAGTATCAAGGAATCGAAACGTTTCTGCTTCAGGTTTTTGTTTCTCCTGTGAAAAAATACATTTCTGGGCTTGGACTGAGCTAAATTGCAAGGGGAAGATGTGGGGCTTCTACTTCTCCTTGTCATGAGCTCCTGTGTCTGTTCTGAGCTTAGAACAATTGGGTTTAATTCTCACTGAGGATGGAAGATGCCACTGCAGTACACAACACCCCGCCGAGGCTGTTCTACTACGAAACTCAATGGCATCACTATAAGGCTGTGCCATACACAAAGTCTGCAAATCAAAGGTTTTGTGATGGGCAACCTTTACTACATACAGAGGGTCAAATAGCTTTCACATTTAAGAGAAGAACACATGCTTTTTTGCTACTGAGAAGCACAAGCACTTTTGCCTTCCTTCCGCCACGATTGGAGATTATTCAATGGTGGGATTTAATGAATTCAAAATCCTTAGAAAATCACTAGAGCCAGACATCAATGCAAAATACTCCACCAGCTTTCAGTAGTGGAATATAATATTAGCTCTCCCACAATCTACTTCATGCATTTCAAAAGAATAGAGAACATTTTTAAACTAAAGAAGATAGCTTGGGCAGAAAATGATTGCCTGTCTTGGGTGCTTCTCTGTAACCCTTTAGGAGTCTGAGATTTCTCGCAGGGCAATAGAAGCAGCAGTTTTCTTTGCAAGAAATGCTGGAGGGAAGGGGAGAGGAGCAAGATTTTGTTAATGAGTTCTGTTAATGCGCTGTTATCTCGCACAACCAATAGGGCTTTATGAGGTGGAAAGCCCTGCAGCTGCACACCCCTTTCTGCTGGCTGAGAATGCTCAGAGCCCACGAGAGCAGATGCCCCATCCTGCTCCTGTTGCTCTTCTGAGTGGGAGAATGGGGCTATTTCTGCCCCGAGCAGCAGTGTGGCCATGGCTACAGCTCACCCAGCCCTCCTCTGCTCCTTGTTGGGAGAGCCAGCCGTGGGCAATACAAATAAATAATATTAATTAAGGCTCAATAGGTTTAAAAAGCTGTGGAAATGGCTTCTCTCCTGCTGTTTCAGTATCTCATTTTCCCTTCCTGGCCAAAGCCCCAAAGCACACAGGTACAAACATATATTTTAAATGAGAAATTTGTTGAACCTCATTAAATTTAAATGCTTGATTCAGTTTTTCTGAACGAGGCTTTGCTCTGCTTTTCAGCTTACCTGCCTTCATTCTTCCATCCCTAATGGAGACATCAATTCAGAGGGTGATTTTGCAAAGGCACTGTTGGACCTATAACCACAATGGGAAAGTAAAGCCTAATTTATATGCTTAAACCTAACATAACTTCGGAGCTTTTCTGCGTTTATAGGCTTTGTGTCTGAGCAAGTTTCCAAGGCTCTGTGAAACGAAGACCAGCCTTTAATTTGTGTTTGCTTTTTGCTTTCCCAGCATTTACGGAAAGGAAGAGCAGCTGAAAGGCATTGCTGCAGCGGAGCCACGCATGCACCTGCACCATCCACGCACTGCTCGGAAGAGCGCTGCATTTCTCGAGGTTTGTAGCTCTCGTCCTCCCACTCCCTGATTCACATACATCACTCTGCGCGCTGCCACGATCCCTCCACACGCATGCATTAGCTGATCAGAAGGCTCCCATTCATCTGCCTTGTCGCTGGATGGGGTGGGGGCAGGACCGACTTTGTCAGCGCAGTGATGGGAGTCAGGGCTGTAAGGAGGGGTAACGCGGTGACAAATTCAGATGTTTCTCCTCATGGTTTTCCAAAAGGAAATATTTTCAGGCTCTGTTTTTTCTTTTTTCTTTTTTTTCTTTTTCTTTTTTTTCTTTTCTCCCCGACCAGCAGACAATCAGCAAGCCATCCACTTGCCTACATCCCCCTTGTGTACACTAAGAGCAGAGCGAGGCTGAGGGAGGAAACCCATTTGGCTGCGCTGCAGCTCCCGACCGCGTGGTACCCCGAGGGCTGCGCGCCCCTCTCCTGCTCGCATTCCGGTGCGGTGCTTTCCGGGGAAGGAAGGAGCAGTGGGCAGGGGGAGGGCCGGGGATGGGAGCTCGGAGCTGCGCTCCTCGGGCTCTGCCGTCCGCTGAGCCCCTGAGCACCACCCCCCTCTCCCCGCTGCTCCGACCCCCGCGGAGCCGCGACTTCAGCCGTGTTGTCGCACTCCCCCCGTACCATCCCCGCGAGATGCTCCGGCCCTGGGGGGGCTGCAGCCTCCAGCCCCCCGCAGCCACCGGGCGGGCGGCACCGCGGGGCCGGGCGGCTCCTGCCCTCCCCGGGGCGGGGCGGGGCGGTGCGCGGCCGTGCGGCGGAGCTCAGCCCCGTGGCGGCGGGAGGGCGGCTCCCCCCATCCTCATCCCCATCCCCGTCGCCGCCGCCTCCGCCCCCCGCCCCGTGACTCGGCTCTGCCTCCCGCGGGCGGCGGCGGCTGCCGGGCGGTGTCGTGCGGCCCCGTGCGGGGACTATGAAGCACCATGGTGTGGTGTGACCGTGGCGTCCAGATGCTGCTGACCACGGTGGGAGCTTTCGCCGCTTTCAGCCTCATGGCCATCGCCATCGGTACCGACTACTGGCTGTACTCCAGCGCGCACATCTGCAACGGCACCAACATCACGGCGGACGAAACGCAGGGGCCGCCGAAGAAAGCGAGGGGCGACCTCACGCATTCGGGGCTCTGGAGGATCTGCTGTCTCGAAGGTACCGAGGGCCGCGCCGTGACCGTGGGGGGAAGCAACTTCCCGGGGGCAGCGGCTGTGCACGGAGCCCACGGGCAGAGCTCCGCCGGAGCCGCGCCGCCGTCTCGGACACGGCCGAGGAGGAGGATGGCGTTGCCGTGGCAACCGGCATCTCCGAGATTGCCATGGGAACGGGCGGCGGGATGCGGAGCTCGGCCCGGGGGAGCTGTACCCGTGGGGCGGCCCCCCCTATTGCAGCCCGTACCCATGGGCTGCAGGGATCTGGGGAGCTGCACGCGCTTTGGGGGCTCTGGGTGCTTCCGAGCTCTACAGGCTTCTAGGCTGGGGACCAGTCAGGCTTTGGCCTCGGGGGTCCGAGGGTTCAGCCGCAGCTCTTTGGTAGGACAGCGGGAAGCCAAGTTCCTCTTGCACATCCTCAGAGGCACCGGGAACACGTTGGAGGATGTTGCTGCTGTTTTAGTGCTTCAGTGTGGGTTAGGGATGACTTAGTCCAGCCTAAGGGTCAGGCACGAAACAAATAGAAGGATTTGTGGCTTACGGCTGAGGTGGGCAGAGGGACACCCCGCTCCCCACAGAGCCCAAACACGTGGCTCCATCCCTGAAAAGGGAGTTATAGAGAAGATACAGCAGATAACTGCTGGGACAAAGAAGCACACGGGTGTGTGGAAGAACTGGCATAGCTGATAGCAAAGCCCAGATGGGAGCCAACATCAGCCGAGTGAGCGCGCAGAGCTGTGGCCGTGGGACATCAGAGCGTTCGTAGCACTGGGTGTGGGCAGCAGACCACCACCAGCCTCAGTGCAGCTGTGCTGGACAAAGGCAGCACACGCTGCTGGCATTCACAGAGCTGCTTTGGTGCTCGTGGGGGTGGAGGATGCCCGAGTCTGTTTTGCCACAATAATGCACTTGGCATATCGGTCTCGGTGCACCTCATTCAATCAGCGCAACTTAGCACATGTGAACTTTACAGACCTGGGTTCCTGCTTTATTCTAAGTGACAGATGGCTCAGCCCAGCCAGTCCGGCTGTATTCTGAGGTGTTTCCTTAGAAAAAAAAGCTATGGACCTGCAGGAACACCTCATTGCCACGTCTCTTGTAATCTCCTTGTTCTAACCAGCTGAGGCTACAGCATAATGAACATTTTTCACTTCACATTTGCTACCTCAGGATAACATAAAATGGCTGTAGGATGCATAAATATTTTTAGACAAAAAAAAAAAAAGGAGAAAGAATTACAGAAATGTGAAGTTTTGCTGGTGACAGAAACGCTTGGCTCAAAGAGAAATGTAACTCTTAGCGTGGGCTTTTCTGACAGCTGGGAGATGTGGGTTTTCCTCTGAGCACACCTGTGTTTGCCTGGGCGATGCTGAGCGCCCTCCATCTGCCCCAATCCTGGTGGTCTTTGCTGAGCTGTTGGAGTGCCCCAGGCTCTGTTTGTCAAGGCAAATAAGCTTGTTGGAATCGTGCTTTGCTGGGCTGGGCCTGTCTTCTGCAGGAGAAATCTGAGTTTACCAAAGTCGCGGTTTCTGCGTGGTCCTCCAGGAATCTCATTCATCGGAACAAAGTGCAGCTTTGGCTGAAGGCAGTGGGATTTTTGCCTGGATTTCCACTGGGCTTAAGTCAGAACTCTGTAAAATAAGCAGTGGGTGAGGTTGTGAGGCAGGGGCAGTGCTGCACACAGGGCGATGCTCTGATCCCCACACTCGCTGCATGCGCCAGGCAGTGCCTTTACCTGCTGAGCACGTTTTGTTCAGGAGAGAATTCGTGGCAAGATCACACAGAGCAGCTGTGGACCTTAAACCCTCATCACTTCAGGCAACAGAAGTGTTTCATGTGACCCCTCCACCCAACAGCAATTAAGCATTTTGGTGGGTTTTTTTTTTTCCTTTTCCAAAATTCAAGTGCTCTTAATCAGATTACAAAGTTGTCAAATATGTGCTCAGAATGAATAACCTTAAAAAAAAAACCCATCATCTGCTCACTAATATGAGAATCAGAGACTGCGTTCTTTCTCACACTTTCTGTATCCTCTCTCTTTGTAAGGAACAATGCGTAGATGCATGAAAATATTTATGTTCTAGACTGCGCGGTGGGACTTTGATTTTGAGATGGAGAGGTTCCTTTGTTTCATGAGATAAATTAACCATTTCTGGAGGTAGATTGAAGAAAACACCCCCTGGGTTGTTTCAGAACGTCACTCACCCTGAGTGGATGGGTCTCTTAGTAAAATCGATGTGATAATTACAGCTCTGAGGAGATACACAGCAAGAAAATCATTTCTGCTATAGATTTTTACATATGATTAAATGGTCTGTCTTCAAACCTATTTTAAGGACAATCTGTGTGTGTTTTGGGATAATAATTATAAAAGCCTACTTAATTTATTGTAATGGTCTTAAGCACTGTTTCGCTCATCTCAAAGAAGATGTATTTCAGACATAAATGTGCACAAGCAGGAAGTATCTTGAACAGCCTCTTCTATTGCTATCGATGCGAATAGAGCGTTATACAAAGTAAATTTCAGGTCAGCTGAAATTTTCCATTCAAATGTTTCTGAGCTCCATCCATAAAAGAATCTGCACTCTGTATCTGAGCAGTCACCTGCTCGGTATCCCAAACTCCAGGATTTCAAACAGAATTAACGGAACAGAATGGACAAAGAAGAGCCTTCCATGCAAACCAGTGGGCGCTCCTCAACAGTTTTCTGTTTTTCTTCTTTGGGATAACATTTTACAAAAAATTATCATCATAATGGTGACTGAAGGGATACTGTTTAGGGCTTCAGCATACTGTCCTTGTTTGGAGCTGCAGCTGTCCTTCATGTTTTAGTGCTCATAGTGGGTACTACTACGGAGCTTAGTCACTCAAGAAGCATCACTAATGGTACACCAGTCCAATTCTCAGCTCTACAATCCCAATTCTGTTCTTTTAGTGTGTTTGTCAGAGATGGAAGTAGGAGGCTCATTGAGTGGTCTTTAAGCAATAGCAGTATTTCTACATGGATTGAAGACTTACAGCTAAGGTAATTATGTAAGTAGGAAACTTTACAATAGTTCTTGGTATGAATGTGGGTACAGCAGGGCTAGATGGCATTCAATCAAGCCTTTGCAGTAAAATGAGCAAGAGGCTCTCTGGCAAAGCTGGTTTTTGGTTTCCTGGGACCATGACCAATGTACGTTAACTCCAGTCTTGACGGCTAAAGACAAATCATCACTGGAGAAAGAAGCTTCTGATGAAGTCCTCATGTGTCTGTCTTGACTATACCTGAAGTCTGCATCCCAGCCTGGGAATAATAATAATAGGAGCAAATCAGCCTCATTTCACAAGGCTGAATAATTCCTTTGTGGCCAAGCTGACTTGAAGGATTTCACCTCTATAATTTTCCAGCAGCCCCTATTCCCATGGTAAATGCCCAACGCTGCTGTGTAAGCCCTGCACAGTCTTACTCACAGGAGGATCTGCTATTAAAGTATTTGCTTAGGAAAAAAAAAAAGATTTTAAAGCACTGCTTTATCCACTGAAACTGCTTATCTTCGTGAACAATCACACTGAAGTTAATAGGACTGCTCAAACTGGGAGCTCTGCAGGCCCCATGACATCTAGATATGAAATCAAGTAATGTACTTGTAATTTAAATTTATTCAAAGAGTATTTTATTAAACACTTCAGAATATGAATTGCTTTGAATCCATTGTGTCTACTGCATCCAGTATTCCCTGTTTGCCATTTATTTTTAAGTGGTGCAGTTGGCCATTTAATTCACGTGGAACCATTTGTCTGAGTAGCTGAAGAATTTTCTATCAGGAAGAAGGATTTGGGCAAATCAGCTGTAGCTTGAAAACTTGCACTAATGCCATTTGCACAATTATTTGCAAGTCGTCTGGCTTGGATGAAGTGTCACATACATGGGGACAGTGGCACGTGCATACTCCCGAAAGCAAAATACAAATGCTTGTAAAGATGTTTGAGGCAAGCAAAGAAAGGAAGGCTGCTATCCATCCATACTACCGCAAGTAATGGCTCATCCAAAAGGAATGAATGTTCTCAAAGCAATGAGAGGAAGTCTTAACCTCACCACAACTTGTAATGATGCAAGCTCTGTATTCAAATGTTATTTCCAAAGTTGTATTTGTCTAAGAGCAAGTTCTGTATCACCATAGTATCAGTCAAGACCTGCTTTGGAGATGAAATCCATGGGCGGAAGGATATGTTGGACCCAGGTGAACTATTATTCAGAAGTCTTTCAAAACCAGTCTAAACACATTAGAGATGGGTTTTTCTGAGCTTCGGCCCATGATTTCATTCTTTCCTTCCATACATTCTGCTCACACCATCTCGTTTCCTTGGTAAAACACGTGCTGGGGAAGAGCTTGTGCTGCACTGATTGTTTTTAAATGCAATCTTCAGAGCTCCACCGACATCTTTTCAGCAGTGTTTGAAGCAGTGGGGTTTTGTCAGAAAGTGATTGAGTGATTCTTGACAGCCTCGTTAGGTTAATTTCTTTCTGTTGTGTTCCATTTGCTGGGGAGAGAGCTTCTGAGTTTGGAGCGATCTTTAGGGAAGCAGACCTCAATCTCTGTACAATATGGTCCGTAGAAAAACGTATTTTAAAATACTGAGAATTTTTTTTTTCTTTCTGGAGGAACTGTGAGCAGAAGCTGGGCTAAGGGATTAGCTATTCTGTTAGGAAAATAAAATGCAGACCTCCTAAATACACCTCCTGGAACATCAGTGACAGACGTTCTCAAATGACTGTACTGATGTAGCAAAACAGCCACTCTTCCTGAGACACTGTATGAAACAGAGATCTGAAGCTAATTGACTGAATATATGTCACTTTAATGAATTAATTTGCTTTCTTGAACATGATCTACTATATAGCCGATAGGGAGCTATCAGGCTACACAAGGGCTTTGGTTTTTCTCTGTGGCTCTCAGCATGCCAGCTAACCCAACGCAAAACTTGGAACCCAAAGACTTTCTGTGCATTAGCGATACTCCCCGAAGGCTGTAAACCCATGAAAGCAAATCTGTAATCCAGCTGTAAAGCTTTCTCATCTGTGCAAGATGTAATGTGGATAATAGGCACTTTTACCTACATTTCAGAAGCATTGTGTGAAGGGCTGGGGATGTGCTGGGCGATGCGGATGGGCTACCTGTGGCTGCAGTGCTCTAGAGCTGCTTTTTTCACTCTGCATATAATCACACTGTGTGTTGCAGCTGGTTGACAGATGGTATTAGTGGTAGCATCTGTCAGAGCCACAGTAAGTCATTTTGGGGTTCTCGGTGACCTTTGCAATGTAATGTAATGTAATCTTTGGGCTCCTTCCAGCTGCCATTACCTTTTACTGACCCTTCCGCCATGGGCTTTTATTACTTATTTTAGATCCTGGCAGGAGCTCACAGCCATTGCACTTCCTCAGGGCTGGCCCTGCCTCCTGGCAGCTCTGCTGACCCTCACTGGTGTCAACTGGTAAAGGAGGCAAACGTGACAATGTGCTTTTGTTCCCGTAAAATATCAGCGTAGTGATTACTTCTCCAGTGGGTGCAGTCGTGTGCGCTGTGTCAGCCTGCGTTACTTCTGCTCGTGTTGTGCTGCTGAACCTGCAGCTTTGGTCACTGTCTGGCAGGTGCAGAACATGTGAACCCCCCTCATAATCTGCAGGATAAGGAGTGTATATCCAGTATCTCCAATCTGTACTCATGCGCGTCTTTACAGAAATAGAAAAAAGAAGGCGGCTCTGAGAAAAAGGTTCTGAGGACGTTGGCCGAGCTGTAGATGTCCCTGATCACTGCAAAGGATTTGGGCTGAGTGATTTTAAGGGTCCCTTCCAACTCAAGCTATTCTAGAACTCTATGCTTCTCTGAAATTGCAGGAGGAGCCTTGTGCCTTCATCTCCTGTTGTAATTCTTTTGGCACAGAGCACGTGTGCACTCAGTATAGTCCGGTTGGTTACCAGCACCTCTGGGCACCCAAATGTTGGGCTGTGGGGTCAGTGTGTGAGGGGCCCAGTGGTAACTTCTGCATCCCAGAAATGGCAGTGGAGAGGCAGGAGGAGGTTGGGCTTTGCTGCATTAGCTATGTGATCAGGCGCCAGCACTTCAGCTCCCTGGCCCTGGCTGGAGGGTAACTGTGCTTCCTCCCATCCCCTCATACTGATGATAAAAGGAAAAAGACAATGTGGAGTAAGTGGGACACGGCAGTAGGGCTGCCCAGCTCTGAAAAGGTGTATGAGCACGAGTTTAACTGGTTTTGAAGCATTTTGCTTGCAACTTATGTTTTATACATGCAACATTTTGTGTTCAAGCATGTCTTCCTTGAGGGACAGGATTAAGTCTGGTTCTCCACCTACGTAAAGTTAAACTGCTTTCTAGGAAGCTGGTGGAATTATGCCAATAGGAAGCCAATATAAGAGGAGGGATCGTAGATCTGCCCCTTCAATTGGACCTTTTCCTGCTGCTCTGTCTTTTCTGAGCCAAGAATCATCTCAGGAGATAAATCATACTTTCTAACATCTTTGTCACCCTGAGAAACCGGTCCCGCTTCAAAGCATTACTTTGAGCTTGCCTTCATTTTGGATTTCTGTTTAGTGGTATTTATTATGTCTCAGACTTACGGCTCGGCATCCAAATTCTCACCAACAGATGGCAAGGCAGGATGCACAGGAGTAGTAAAATAAACAGGATAAATGCACAACTGCCCATATGTCTGAGAGGCTGCTACACATTTATGGCTGCAGAACAAAAGGATGTTTCTGTAGAGAGCTCTGATGCCATGCAGGGCTTCTCTCTGTTTTCTGCCTTGCACTAACCTGTCTCGCTCCTTTGGCATATTTTGACCAGTTAAATTACAATGTATTTTGTCCTCCCTCTTCCATTCCTGTGTAGTTATTGCCTTTATTTATTTGTTTCCGCTCCCAAAGAACATCAGTTTATTTTACCTGAAATATTGAGTAGTGAAAGGCAGCTCTTTCCCAGACTTTGGCTCATGTGTTTTCTTTCAGAGTGGTGGTTTTGCTCTGTGGAGAGACACACAGAGGTGCTGGGGACCAGAGCAAAAATTCAGACTGTGGCTTTCCCTATACTGGGATTTGTTGTAATATTAATGATATGTGGCCTCTCTATTCTCTCAAAATAGCAAGCCTCAGGGCAAGCTGCCTGCAGGATGGATGGCCTGGTCCAGGCAGATTTCAGCTAGATTTCCCTTTAAATCTGGGGGCATTTTTGCCAGTTGTTGCATGCTGTGGGTCAAATGCAATGAAATCATTGGAGCAGTTCTTGATGCAGCCTGGCAGATAGTCCAGCCCCTCTTCCTCCTCCTTCCTGTGGCATCCAGCAGTCTGAACATCTTTGTTCTCTTTCTCTCTCCTTGCTGAAATGCTACGACTTTCCTTCTGTTGAAAAGGCACTGTCCGAATTAGCTTTCCAACCATGGTGTGAGCATCTGCCTTTAGAAAACCGATGGCTGCAGCCCTAGGTTGAAACCCAGGATTTCTAATTTCCTTAACTCGCAAGTGCCTCCGTACCCTCCTTCCAATGAAGAAAACAAAAATGTATCATCATCGTATCACTGTCAGAAAGTATGTGATTGAGGTTCTCTCTTTTCTACCCGTCAGATTTTCTTTCCCATGTGTTTATCCATGCTTCTGCTTGCAGAGAACTTCCCAGCAGCACGGTGAGTCCTTCTTCAATAGAACAGAGCTGCTTTTTCTCAGCCATGGCACGCAAAGGAGTGCTGTGTTATACTGTTATACACTGCCATAACACCAAGCACTGGACAATGGGGATGTGCAATATGGAATCACAGGATTTCCTGTACAGCTATCCAGTCACCGATATGAATTAACCTCCTTTATTGCTCTTTTTCAGGCATTACCCCTTTTAATTGCTGTTTTGGAGTTGTGCCATTTAGTTCTGCCCTTTGAATGCTTCTCACTCAGCCAGTCCCATTAGCTCACCGCTGCCAAATACTTCAAAGATATTCATGGGTGACAAGCACCCAGCCTGGCTGGGAGGGGCACCGGGCCACTGAGGGGCTGCCACCCACATTTAGCTGCTCAGCTTTCTTTCTGATTAGCTAATAACTGTTTTAAGCTTGTCAGTGCCGTACCAGAGGTTTCAGATCCATTTTCTCCCATTTATCCGTTTTAAATGATACAATTTAGTGTAGAATATGGATGGCTGTACATTTTCTCTTGTCCAAAAGTATAGCATTCAATAATGCTGGGATTGTTATTGCATCTTACTTGCTTCCCAGAGGCACAGTTTATCTATTGTTGCTGCAAGGCATTAAAAAGGAACCATGGCATGTCGCAATTATGACTTGAAATAGGATCTTGCTGGGGGGACATTGCCTAAATATAATCAAATCTAAAATACAACTCATTGCATATACCTATCTTAGAGCTGCATGCACCTATCTCATGGCTCTCAATGACGGCTATTCCCAACACATTGGATAATCTTTCTTCCTAAGAATTTCATGCCCCGGCATTCAGCTGCACAGAGGCAACCATTGCCTTCTCACGTTTAGGCTGTTTTCAGAGGCAGCCAGATCTGAAAGTTAGTTATGCTCCTTTTTATGTCACTCAGTGAAGGCAATAGTGGGCGTTAATCATCTTTGTCCAGTGGATCTCACGGAGTCAGGTAAACCACAGCAGTGCTCCTTTACGTACCCGTGTGCATTTTAATGCAGAATTGGTTACTGTTGGTTTCTCCGTGCTGGTGAAATAACAAGTTGTAATATGCGCCATTGTATTTTTACCCACATGGATTTTTACCCATATTTGACCACAGGGAGTAAACCACCTGACGTAGGCCCAGCCACCAATGGCTTATTCACTGCAATTCGAGCTCAGCAACATCATTAACTCTTTAAGGCAATTAAACATGTGCAGTATGCTGAAGTTCTCCTCAGTAGGCTGAAGGTTTGCTTCGGAGGTTGATGCGTTTCTCCTTTGCTGTGTGCACATTTTGCTCTACTTTTGTCCTTGCCTTTAGCGCTGGCAAATGCAAACAGTCTGGGAAGTGCTTTGAGATCCTTAAAGATGCAAGACCTGAAATAAAACTTGTAGTATTTAGGAGTGCTGCAAGGTGCTGCATTCTCAGTATCACTTCTAATTATAGCCATTCAAGCAATTCATTTGCAATGTCCTGCTATGATAGCGCTTATTAAAATAGAATCCTCTTTATAGTTTGGTGGCAAATTAAGAGCAAAAAATAGCTATCTCATTCCAGCTAGTAGCTTTGAAAGAGGTTTACCTTCATAACTTGCTTTCTAGGGATATTCCCCCTGTTTTTACCTGCAGTCCTGGTCTGATTATAATGACTTACTTTATGTCTCTTGGTAGCCAACTTCCAGCGACCTTTCCCTCACTTTATTTTAATTTCTGTATATAAATGCCAGCGTTCAAGCTGTAGACAGTCTTTGGACACAGCAGCAGGACCCCGTAGAGAAGGAAAAGCAGGCCAGATATTTTCCGCCCGCACTCTGAGTCATCCCGGGGCTCTGGAGCTGAACCCTGGGCACGTGGTTGGGGATGGGGAGCCCCTCCTGGCTGCGGTGCTGGATGCAGCTCCCATGGGCTGACCCTCTCCTGGCGTGGCTGCCGTGCCCCAGGAGGGCTGAGCAAGTGGTTGCAGCTGGCCAGAATATGGGTCTGCAGTTACTAATGCTGATTTTATAGCAGGAATGCGCACCTGTTTCGGTTGCCAACTGGCACCGCGTTCAGCAAAAAATGTGTGTGTGAGCCCTGCATTAAAAGAGGCATGAGAATTAGCGTGTATCAAACATGTCATTAGACACGTGCCTGGTAGACATAATGGAGGATAATGAACGTGATGGAAAGAATAAATTAATAACTGAAAATATTTTTAATACATATGCACACTTAAAACAGGATAAGAACTAAGTGACACTTGTGTCACCAGTTTATAATTAAAATGCAGTGCTTGAATGAAAATGTAAGCTTCAATTAGCCAGCACGACCCTGCTTCCGGCTTTACTTCCCACTGAAAAGCAACGATAACAAGCTCACATTTATTATCAGAGTTTTTCCTGGAGCTGTGCACTGAAACATGCTCACATCTGAGCCCTTTCACTGAAGACATTTTTTCGCTTCAGCAGTTTGGCATGCCATACAAAGGCGCTCTGATTTTTAGTGATGTTCACCTCCTCTTACATAAAAATGTTTTCTGTGCATATTATTTGGTTTTAGTTAAAGTCCAGGTGCACGGGTTACTGAGGAACCAAAAGGATGGCTCATCACATAGCACAATGGGTAATTATTGCTGAGCTTCGCTGTATTACACAGACAAATCCCTTCTTGGAGCTCAGCATTGTAGCTGCGAGAGAGGGAGAGAATACCTACCATCTAGCCCAAAGTGCTACAAGTGTAAGAATAGATCCTCTGCTGTGTGCTTTGCCCTTTAATTTTTTAACTGTCTCAAGGGATGGAGCTTAACTGTTTTGTTTAGAAATGCTATTTTGCATTTTAATTTTACCAGTGGGAAGTTAATACATACATAAATGATGAGGTCTCATCTGTTCCCCTGTTTTCATCCCAGGAGTCTTTCTCGTTAAGCTTTTCTGTAAAATGGTTAAATAATACCCTGAGCTTGGCCCCAGTGTTTAGCCAAGATTTATTACCTTGGTTGATGCAAGACCCGAAGTTCAGTGCTGCACTGCCTAAAACTGGAGCTCCTGATATCTGCCAGGCGGTCAGCTGAGCTCCCCACGTGGGCAAAAGGAAAACCCAGGTGCCTTCAAAGAGCTGCTCTGGAAACATGTGTGCTGGGTGGGGAGCTGCCTCCACAACCCCGTGGGAGGATGAATGCTGCGCTGCAGCCTGGCTGCGGCTCTTCTGCGCAGCTTGGGTCCCTGGCTCAGTGCTGCACACGAGGGGCAACGCAGTGCTCTTGAGATCCTTGAATTCCCTTTTGAGAACTGTTCACAGCAAGGCTGCCTTCCCAGACGATAATCTCGGAGGGTACTTCAGTGCCAAAAAATCAGAACCTTTTGGTCCGGGGCTTAAGCCATCCTGAAAATGTCCATCGTGTCTTGAAGACACGCAGTAGGTTCTAGAGTCCAAATTAAGCATGGGGAATGCCTTTATTGGTCAGTGCTTAGGGCAGCTGGTGAAAGGGATGCAAGCCTAACCAGCCCCAAAATGGGAACATGCAGCAGGTGAGGCTCAGAATGTATGCTTAGAAAATAGGCCCTCCTGTGGAGGGACCAAACGTGCACATGTCTGTCCTTTGCAATACTCCCTCTAATACTTTGAGCAATTTCTATGGGCAGCATTATTGCAGGATGTCAAGCTGGAAGAGCCCCACTCCCAGTGGATGCGTTCTCAGCTTTGGGCCAGGCACGGCTGTGCGGTGTGGTTGGAGCTCCCCAGGGACTCTTCATGTTGTAACAACTGCAAACCTCCTGGTTTGTCACTGGTGTTATTCGCGTGGGACAGAGTGACCTCTCCAGAAAGCCTTTCCAACAGCAGCAGCAGCAGCAATCTCTCTCAATAGCATTTAATAACTATCCATGGAGAAAATTACACTCTATTTAAAAGGCCAGAAAAAACATCTCCAGTTTAACTCTGCTGACTTCGGTAGAATTACACCAAAAATGAGTTTTGTCTGATATCCTTTCCCATACTAATGTTCAGTAGCTGGGCTGGAAATGCCTTTCAAAGGCAGATAAACAAGTCTGAATGGTGAAATATTCTTTTAATTTTCCTTCGCATGCATTCTTTTAGGTGTAGCTTGGAATGCTGCCCTCACGAGAGGCATCCCTTTAAATATTTATACTGCACCAATATGTAGCCACCTTCATACGTTTTTAATGATATGTTCCTTTCTAAATTAACCGTTAGGTAACCCTTTTCTATAGCATTTGCTGTTTTACATTGCTATTATGCTATCCCTGGAGTGTATTTATTTAGCTGAGGAGCAATGAAGATGTCAAGGCAAGGCCAGGGGCACGATGGAAATTGAATTTTTGGAGCTCCTCCTCAATAGTGTACCCACCATGCTGCTCTGCTCTCAACATCTCTGCTCTGTGCCAGGCCATGGCCATCCAGTGAGGCTCCATTTCTGTAAGTGTAGCTTCCTGGGATTCAGTGGGGGAAATACTGAAGTTTAACCCAACAGAGAGGTGGAAGTGCTGCTGATGGGCCCGCAGTGCTGCGTGGCTCCTGAAGTTCTCCCTGCAGCAGCAGGTGTGCCAGGATTTCCAGAGGTGTATCTCTTCCATCTCCTCTGCCCATCCCTTGGTTCCTTCATAGGATGCAGAGTTACGCTGAGGTGATCGGGATGAAGACCAATGCTGTCAATGCAGGCAAATGCCTTTATCATTTCCTCAGCTCTGATTCAAGCTGAAAACCCGTGGATGAGTAGAAGTGTTGGCACGAGTTGTCTTGTGTGGGCTTTTATGAAGGTGGGATTTCAGACTCCTGATCAATTATACCACATTATCATAGCAACGTGGTTTCTGCAGAAGCTGCCTGTGGTTTGTTTCCATCCTGGTTTCCATCCCTCTGAAGAGGAAATGGCAGCACCCTGAGAGCAGGGCTGCAGGACTGAAAGCACTGCCTGCACCCCACGTTTGGTGGGGATGCACTGCTAGGAGGAGGTGGCAGCAATCTGAGCACAGCTGCCCCGTGGCCTTCACACTGAGAGACAGCGAAATCTCCCTGTGTGCTGCTCCATAAAGAAGAGTTGCACATTTCAGGGCAGACAACCAATCTTTCCTTCTCTTGCCTGCTGGAAGGGCCCTACCCTGTACTTGTTTTGTAAACAAGAGCTTTGCTTAAGTCAGAGCAGATTTTGTGTGAGGTGAAGGAGCTCAGGGAACTGCAGAAATGCCGTTGCCTTGGGTTATGGTGTGTTGCAGTCACTGCTCCACCAGCACGGCCCTGTCTGCCATGCAGTTCCACTCCTGTACTGAAGGATATCGGTCTCCTCTGCCATATCAGAGGCTTTAAAAAAGCGCAGAGGTGTTTTAATGTCTTCTACATGCCAAACGTGGTGTGATTTGTCTCCAGCCCTGACTTGGTTTGCTGGGTTTCTAAATGCATGGGTAAAGGGATGCTGTTTGCTCCAAACAAAAGCTGCCCGTGCTCGGTGCTCCTGCTGTGTCTCACAGAAAGGTGCCTGGCAGCAGCCGAAATGCACTGAACTCTTCTCTTCCACCCAAGGAAAATTCTGCAGTAAGTTGAGATTCTCCTTTTCGCTGCAGCAGCAATTTTTACTCCATGTTTGCTGCAAATATGGTTAAGCTCGCTCTGTTTTGGAAGCAAGCAGTCAATGCATCTGAAGTGCATACTTGACATATGTTTCTTTTCACATGCTGTCCTCCATTCGTTGCATGTAGCAGATGCTCAGTTTACCACTTCGAATGTATTCTTATTTACTAGAAATTATTCTAGAAAATAGCTGTTTGCAACGAAACATTTCCAGCCCTTCCTTTGGGTGCTGGGAGCTCCTCCTGCAGCTGTCCGGAGTGGCTGCATGCAGATGTTGACAGGTTAATTTGCATTTGAAGAGCTCCATGCAGCGAGCTAAGCGAGCCTTTTTCTTCCCTGCCTCTGAAGCCAGTCACTGAAATACTCCATGCCAAGTTCGGCCCCCGATGCTACTCTTTTTAATTAACTAGAGCAGCATCCAAGCTGAGCTTCGCCCATTGTTAGCTGCCCATTTATTCCAGGGTTGAATTAAGCCCCCTGACTCTGTAAAAGAAAGGGTTATATTCTGAATATTGATTGTACAACAGCAAAGTGCAAAGACAGCCCTTGCGCACAGCAAGGCAGCGCGCACAAGCTGGTTTATCTGATGATATCCACCATGCAGATCTGCTCCCAGAAACCACAGGTCCAAACCCTCCAGCTGAGGCCCTTGCTCCACCTGGCTGATGCACATCACTGGAGTCAGAAGCGTTTTAGTGAAAAGCAAATCCTGCTACCAAGAGAAATGCACTGCACTGCTTGATCCCTCTTCTGGGAGAGTATGCTTTATTGTTTTCCTGTGTAGTGTTTTCCCCCTTTAAGCTAAGATTGCATAAGGACTTCCAGCACAAAGACCTGAATTTAGACTTCAGTCCCCCCCATCGATAAGAGAAAGGCACAAGTCTTCATCCACCACTACACTGTCACCCTTTAAAAGCTTTTGCTCCATGTGCCTGACCCATCTACGTAGACTCAAAGAGTGATTTAACAGAGCCCAAACCCTTCCTGCTGCAGCACACAGACAAGCTAACACCCAAAGAGCTGCAGCCCTGTCACAACCAAGGCCCGTGCACTTTGCTTCCTCTTCATTTTCTTTCCTTTAGATGCTACAAAACAATGAAAGCTGCATCCAGCAGGTGTGAGAGCACTGAACTGAACCTGCAGACACGTGGAAAGGCATAACATTAAGGCTGCCTCTTGTTTTTTTCCTAACATGAATGTCACTGTGCTTCTGTCCTTCCCTGCCATGCCTCTGCTGGGGTCAGCTGTGGGCAGATGCTGCTCTCACTTCTCCCCCTCAATCTGGGTTGCAGCAGTTCTCCAGTTTCCTGCTGCTGGTCCTTTTACATCTGCATCTGGGATTGCTCGTCCAGGCTGCCATGGGACAAAGCAACCCTTCTGAAATGTGGCCATTTCAATCTACTCATAGGCATTACAGCTTTCACTGATAACACACGGAACTCAGTCTGCATTTTGGAGCATTTGGGGCAAAATTCTCCCTGGGCACAGCTGAGCACAATTAATTAATCACACCAACCTGTGTGTAGGTGGAGTTTGTGGAACCACTGGCTTGCTTCAAGAAAAGCATTTCTTCTGGTCCACTTGCACCAGGCATGACATTTCCCTTAAACATATCTTTTTTTGTTCAGTTGTAACAGCATAAGGGGAAGCATGGAGAGCTGTGCTGCTAGACAGGCATGATTCAGGTACCCATGGCGACATGAGATCACTGCACATTGTCACCAGCACAGGAAGATTAGACAAGAATAACTAAGAATAGAATTTTTGACCTTCAAGATTTTCTTATCTGGAAACATTATTACTGGATAGCAACACAACCCAACTTGTCAACAAGAAGAAATGAAAGAAAAGTAAAATTAATTTAAAATCCCACAGTGGCGGGGGAATAAATTCATGCATTTAGCATTTCAGAGGTTCCCATTGCTCCTGCAACCTCTCCTGCAAGGTTTGAATTATTAATTATTATTTTTTTAACATTATGTTTACTCTCCTAAGAATGGAACACCATTTACAGAAGCTCATAAGGATGAAAAAGCATTTTCCTTTTGTGCTGTAGCTCACACAGTTAATGCACACAAACCCACACCTTTCAGCTTTACAAAAGCTCAGTTCGTACCGGCAGACTGAGTTCATTCAATATGCACACATTTATTTCATAATCCTTGAAGGAAGAAGGGTTATGCCTTGAAATGTTACTCACTGTACATCTCAGGGTTTGGCACAAGACCTGACCTGGCCCAACCCACAGGTCGGTTCTTCACAGCCACTCCAGTGCAGGACATGGAGAGGTTTATGTGGTACAGAAAGGAATGCTCTAATACCCAAGGGGAGGGACAGGGTCTCTAATGTGCCCTCAGAAGTCATGGAATCATAAAATCACTGAGGTTGGAAAAGACCAATAAGATCATCTCATTCACCAACCCATCTTGCCGTGCCCACTAACCATGACCCTCTTAAGTCAGTGGCATTACACCTGCAGAGGGAGATTCTCCTGTAAGCAAGACATGTGAATTCTGATCATTCTAGGCATGCAGCTCTCACATCTTCATAGGATGGGTTCTCTGCTCAGGAGGGCTTAGGAAGAGATCCCAGAGGGATTTAGGTCTTGCCATGCGTGGAAAGTAGAAACCCAGCTAACAAACCCAGGCCCCCTGCACAATAGTCGACATCAAAGGGCCAAACCAAGTGGGATGGCATCTGGCCTTGCAAAACCTTAGGGCTGGTGTTTCAGGTTCGGCCCACCCTAAGGATGACTGTCACACCTGGATGGCGTGCACCCCCATAACTGCTGGCTTTGGTTTTAGGGCTAAGCATCACTGGCAGATCTTTCCCTTCAAGGAGGCTTTGCTGGCCCGTAGCCTGGCGAATTTGCTCTGTGGATCATTAGTGATCTATAATCACCAGGACAACACTCTGAGAGCTTATTGAGGAGCAAGAGGACTGATGCATCCGCAGCGCTGCGTGCAGGGAGCTGCTGGAGCCGATATTTCGACACACTGAGTATTTTTAGAGCCATCCTATAGCGCAGAATTTTTAACTTCCATTTCACAGACCTTGAAGCCTGGCAAAATTTCATTAACATTTGATGCCTTGAAGTCATGCAAGGTTTGGGGGAAAAGGGAGGGGAAGGAGGAAAAAGAAATGCAGGAAAAGCGTGAAGTTTGCAAAGTTGCCTTGAAGCATAGAAAAAGCCTCCAGTCCCCGCCCTCTCCTTACCAAGTGCTTTTAAAGTACCCAAACCACGCAGAGAGCATAGCCAGAATCCAAAACCACGGCTGTGTGGGGGAGTCCTGTTTAACCGAAAGCTGATTTAAGTTAACATGTTAAATACCTGGAATCTCTCCGGCCCTTGGGGAGATTCGAGCTCTGTTTGAAGAGGGATCCTCACCTTAAAAGGATTATGCCTCTCGTCTTTATCCATTATTAGACCACTTTGCTAATATAGGGCTCTTCAGCCCAGAAAGCCCCAAATTAATTATAAATTCTCATGCCTCCATCCTGGAAAGGAGACCCTGGGACACAGAGCTGATAAAGGATTTGCTGATGGGAAGCAGAAGCTTCAGTCTCTCACTGCACGTGGTGCCATTTCTGCTCGGCACAAAGTAAGGCTCTTCTATCCAAATTTACACATGGAGAAAACAGTTCTTCCTCAGCTAGAAGGCAGACTTTCAATGGGAGAGTAAATTATGAGAAACTTCATTTACCCCCCCCCAAATACACACACATATACATCTCTTTGCACACAACTGAGATTCCTCGCAGGATGCGGGAGTGGGAAGAGGAGACATATTTTTGTCTCCTTGGCAAAAATACATTGGCAGCCTATCACTGAGTTGTAAAGCGTGAGTAAGAACCAGAACGCGGCCCCGTTAAGCGACGCGGGTGTTGGAAAGCTGCCCTTGGGCTGCCTGCCCCTGTCTGCCAGCACGGCTGCAGGGAAGGGGACGTGAGCTGCTGGGGGGCTCAGTTTGGGGACCCCGAGGAGCCATGCGGATGCGGCAAGGCTCTGCCCTGCATCACGCCAGGTGGGTGTCTGAAGGGAAGAGGAGCTGTGAATCTCTCCCTGAGCATGGCAGGGCTCCCAGGCAGGCAGAGCTGCTGCGTACCTCTCGGCAAGGCTCGCCAAGGTGGTGACAAGCTGGGCCTGTCCTGCTTTCAAAACTCAGGAGGAAACATAGTCCCCAGGATGCTGTTATAAAAGGGCAGGCTCTAATCCTCACAGGCACAATACTTAGATATTCAAGGCTAATTAACAATCAGCCCTACAAGGTACAGGGGACTCAGCC
>PPHD01000878.1:6163-51215 GCA_002909625.1 Bambusicola thoracicus
TTTTTTACAGTTATAAGAATGGTCAGAAGTTGTCATAAGCTATGTGACGTCCATGAGTGGTGAACTGTTTCAACTGTGCTAATGATGACTCAGTGTGCTCTTAAAATTGAGATCTTAAAGCTGAACTATAAATCAGGGACCAGCTAGTATTAGAAAATGTGGCCCTAAGTTGATCTGCTAGCAGATACTTTGGCTGCTATATTTATAGTTATTAGCAACCGAATATAGGAAATGATTCAGCTATTAAATCTGTGAAGTCATTTATTTGTGAGCCACTGACTGGTGAGGTTGTTGGTGGTAAAAAATAAAATAAAAAAATAAAAAAATCTGTTTCCTTTCCCTAGTAATGTAAGTAATAAGGAACTTGCCTAAAACTCATTTTCTTCTCCATCTTTGTCAGCATCTTGTTCTGAAGCCTTTGGCCTTCCTGAAGTAGATCTTCCTACAGAACCCTGAGCCCCAGGGTGGGGATTCTGTGCCCCTGTCCTTGGGCTCAGGTAGGCTAAGACTTGTTTTGGTTCATTTTGTTGCATCACACCTATCTTCAGGATTACATTTTTTATTTGATTTCTGTAGACCCTTTTCTTTTTTTGCATTCTTTGAGGTTTGCCTGGCTTTCCTTTTGACAACCTGTAAGATATATATGTTTATATAAAAATGTTTTCGTATGACTGGTTTCCTGACTTTGGCCATGACTGCCAAATGGCTTCAGCAGCAGTGCTTCTTGTGTCAGCAAGTTTTCTACCTTTGTTAATGCAAGTGCTGCCTTTATGTCCTGGGAGAGAGCCGTGCTATTAATGGGTGCCCACCTGCCCAACTTTCTGAGCCAAACAGAACACAGCCTCCCTGAGCATCCACACCAAACTACCAGACGGAAGCATTTATGTGCCCTGCTCAGATTTCCTGGGACCAAAAGTGCCCTTTTCAAGACAAAGATTGTCCTGCTCAGGACCATTTCCATCTGGTGTGTTTTTCCGAGTGCCCATTTTGTTGTTTCCTTTTCAGCAGAGCTCTGGGACATGATGACTCAAAGCGGCTGCAGAGAAGGCTGACTGCATCCTTTCACGGAACAATAGCTCTCATCTCTGTTCATTAAAGAGAAGGGTTTGCTGAAAAGAAGGATCATAAAATAAAATGCTTATGCTTGGTACTCTTTGCCAGGGAGTCTTCCTTATTCTTCCTGAGACAGCTAAGCATCAGCAAGGGGGAGTTTGTAGGAGGAAAATTTACTGTGTATCTCAGTTTTCCCCTGAACTTGCTCTTCTGGCCATAGGCACAAGGATGCTGGTTTGTTGGGTGCTTTGTTGCTTGCCTTGGTGGGCCATCTTCCCCTGCTGTTAACCCCACAAGGGCTTACCCTGTTACCCTGTCTGCGCGACCAGCTCTATTGCATGTAGTTCTAGCTTGGTGACTGTGCCTTGTGAAGCAGCTTTTTGTAAATGTGATCTCTAGGTGTTATTGATGATTAACAAAAAGTCTCAGTGGTCTTTGTGCAGATGAGTGATGAGCAGCAGAGGACTCAGATGCAGGGTTAGAGAGGGATCTATAGTGTGTTTTGCTTAATTTGCTTCCGTACCAGGTTAGGGATGGCAGTTCAGGGCAGGCCCCTTGGAAGGCTGGCTGATCTCATTTAGCTCAGGTTTCCCTGCTCTTTTCTCCCTGTTATAGAGCACTGGATGTGCACAAGGTCTTCTGATTTCCTACTTTATCTATGGAGCCCTGCTGGGGGAGAGGGCTGGGGAGCAGGGATGTCAGTGAGCTGCTGCTGCTTGCTGCTCCCCTCCCCACTTTATTCTTGCATATGTGTGTGAGCAAGACTCCATAAAACAGTTGTTATATGCAAATGAACAAACGTGAATTATCAAGAGCTATCAGTTGGGGAGGAGAAAAAAGTCAAGTGTCTTATCTTTCCTGGAGACATATGCTGCAACCAGATAAGCCATTCACCTTCCCAGGTATGTTTCATTAAGTATATTATTCAATCAACTAGGATATATAAGACATACTGCAACTCTAATCTCCTCGGGCAAATAGTATTCAATTATACTTACCATTTAAAAAAGAGAACCATCCTGAGCAGTTAGAGTACTTGAGTTTTTTGGCACTCAGTCTTGTTATGTGAAGGCTAATAAAGAACATTCCTCCTAAGAAGGCTTAGGACAGGCAGATGAAATATTGAAAAAATAATATTATGTAAGTCCTGAAGTGGAAGTGTTCACTATCCCTCAAAATGGTTTTCTGACGTCTTGTCTAATTGTTTGAAATTAGGTCAAGGATGGGGAGCAAGAAAGAATTGCCATCCATTTCTATGCCTACAATGTTCTGTGCATGTGATTATAATTAAAATAGACATGCTGCTGAATAATTTGTTTGTGAGTGCCCTTTCTGTTTTAAAAGCATATTCAATGATGTATTTTGTTTTGTTATGTAAATTGCTTTTTTGGGTTGAGTAGCGTACAGACAGTCTAATTGTCCTGTGTTCTTCTAAGCAGATATTAGAGATGTCAGTGGACTGTCTGTCCCAGCTCCTGCAAGTTCTCTTGAGGAGATGTCTGCTCCTCCCCCTAAGATGTAGCAAATTGTCAGATAAGTTGAGTCAGACACGTTTGCAATTTGGTAGCAGACTACCACTTCCACTGATTTGACTTGAGAAGAATCTAACGTAATATCTGTGGAGGTTTATGGGAAAGATTCTGCTTGATATCTGTTACTGGAAGAACTTGCAGCAGTGGTTGCAGCGATTCAGGTTGTTGTTTCCCACATCAAACTCTATTTTCAGTTGTTTATTGTCTGCTAAGCTTTAAATATATTGGCAGAAATTTCAATGTCAGTTCTATCAGCTAAGCTAAATGCTAGGATATTTCCGTTTACAAAGTATGTCTAGTATTTAAGAGAGAGATTAAGGGAAAATAAATAGTTGAGCTGACTTTTAATTATCAATGGTATAGCCTTTCACTGAGGTGCTCTAAAGATTGAACAAAGCAAGGTAGCCTGTCTTAAATTTCTTTATCCCTCCATTCCTCTCTGCCAATGACTGTCTTCATTCAAACTGCAGTTAGCAAATGTTGTAATTACACCCCACTCTTCTTTCTGCCATGAAATACACCAGAATCTCTTACTTTCGTATGCATATTTAGACCAGGTATAAACCTATATCAGTTCATTGATTTGTACCAGTAGAACTCCATTTTATTGGCATAGATAAATACAGGCGATATAATAATGAGAAATATAAGCATAGTCTTACGTGTCATCCCAGAGAAGGTCACCCAGCAGAACTCAGTTCTCCATCAAAATTGGTATGCCTTTACCTGCCTACAGGCAGCTTCTGCCCGTAGGTATTTGGCCTTCATGCATGCCCTTTGATGTGAGCAGGCAGAATTGAATCCTGGCACAAGTAACAAACCTTCAGTCAGCCCTCTCTGGTCTGATAGTTATTGGCATACAATAAATGAAAAGTTAATTGCACAAAAATTTTGATATTTGGAACCGCTACAAGAAACTTAAATCTGTGGATACACTCCAGGGCATATGTTTAGTCTTATGTACCCTCAAAATACTTGTTATAATGTCCTTTTTGTGGCAGAACTAAGCCTGCCAAGGTGAGTACGTAAGTTAATAAAAATATGTACTCATTAAGGGGAGGAAATATGCAACCAAAAGGTACTAGAAATGAGTTAAAAATGAGTTAAAATTGTAAGCTGACTTCAGAGAAGCCACAGTCCTCTCCCTGCACTTCTCTGTACCCACAGTTGTTTTTTGCTTCATTTATATTGTTCTCAGAACAGTTCTAACCTAATCAAGTAGATTTTTTTTTTTTTAATTTTTAATTTTCCAGCTACAGCACAAAGCTATTTGTCAATTAAGGTTTCCCACTTGTTTACAGCTTTTCAACACAAAACCAAAATGAAAGAAACATCCTGATGTAGTAAATAAAACTTACTACCTGGTGGTGTTGCCTTCTATTTCCAACCTTAGGTTCCCAGTGCGTCCCTGCACTTACCTTGCTAGCTAACTTTGCAATGGACTGCTCATCTTTCTTAGAAAATGGTTTTCCAGAAGATAAGCATTTAAGACAGCATTAATAAAACCCTCTGTTGCAACACTTACCTCTGGCGACCCCTTGGGAAATGCTGCCTTCTTTTACATTGCCTCTTCTGTATTATGCAGGAAAGGAAAGTATTTTTCTGGCTATCCCCATAGCTCTTGCAGTCTAAATCAGGCCAGTCACAGATACGTAGGTCATGCTGCATGTTTCTTTCTGAATTCCAATTTTTAGAGAGTTCAGGACTCCCAGCGGATCAAATTAATTGGGGAGTGAACTTTGAGTCAGTTTCTTGACCTTCCTTCTCCCTCAGTCTGCTTCCTTTGTCCTCACTCAATAAATAGTTTGCAGCAATCCAAATGTCAGGAATTTCAAGTAGCCAGTTTACAGAAAGGCACACTGGCAGAAATGCTGCACAGAGATAATTTCACTTATTGCAGCGATACATTAGACCAAGAATAGTGGCATTCATGTTAATCTCTAATCTCCATCAGAATGAGCTTCAGTGGAAGGGTCTGTTAAATATTTTTTAAGTGGCTTCTACTATTCAAACACCAGAACTACTGAAGGGAGTAGCGAGATTGTTTGGAGTAAACAGATTTGAACTGGCTCTGTCACAAAGCCAAGAACTTTAATTATAAATTGCTAAAACTGTATTTCATTCTTCACTCACAGAATAATAGCTGTGGTGACAGATCTGTAAGGTGGAAACATAATGGAAGAACAGCAGAACTTTTATTTTTTTTCTTCTACTTTTATATTATAGCTTCACTATAAAAGTAGTAGGTTAAATACTGCAATGTGTTGTTTGCCCATGGCTATACTGAATTTAAAAAGTTGTGCTTGGACAGAAGACATTCTCAGTAACCTCTATGCAATGGGCTCCTGCCTAAGCCACAATTCTCACACTCAGTAAACAATTGCCGGTACCAAACTTAAGATGCAACTTTTAGTAAGTTACTGCAACTTGACAAAAGTCACACTTGATATGAAAATACATATATGCACTGCTTTGGTACATTGCAGTGCGTAGGGAATGCTATTAGCAGGGAGAGTAAAGAAGAAATAGCAGATAATGGAGTCCAGTGTCAGCTTGCAGCTGACGGAGACCACATCATCTGCTGTGAGTCATGGTTGCTCCATCGAGAGGATGCGATTGTCACCATCTTTGCTAAGAGCTGTGATTGCCACTAAAGAAGCAGTATTCTACAAATAAAGACATCCCTTGATCATCTCCAGTGCAGATCTGGGGTTATCGTTTACTGTATGTGCAAATCCTTGGAATAATTGGTTGTGACTGAACCTCCCCAGACAATTTTGAAATGATTTTTCATCTTGTCTTTTCATCTTGTCATTTCAGATGCACACTGTGTGTGCCAAATATTCAAGCAGTAGTTCCAAAATGTCCAAGAATTGCTTGTAGGGCCACTAAAGCACCTGAGTATCTTTAATAGAAATTTCATAAAATATTACAAAAAAACAAACAAACAAACAAAAAAAAAAAACAAAAAAACTAGACCTAATGAATATTTAATCAGAAGTTCATTATTGCTTGATACTGTTCATCAGTTTATTATTCGTCATCAAGGTGGTTTGTAAGATTAAGTTTTGCAGATAGTATGCTAAAATATAGAGGCTTTCTTTATTTGGTTGCATCTAATTTAGGAAATATCCATGGGTATCTTGGTAAGATTAATTCAGCTTTGTTTGCAGTCTCTTCTGACTTAAATGACTGGGCTTTGAATTTAAGGAAATGGGAAACATAGTCTTGTATGCTGAACACTTTTCATATTACCTTAGCTAAATTTAATCCATGGAAGTCCTAGGCTCACCACTCAGTGTTTAAAAAATCATGGAGGAAAACAGAACTTTGTAGCTGTGATTTCACCAGAGCTGGTTCCTTTTAAAGCAAGATGCTGCTCTGTGTAGGGGATACTAGGCTCTGTGCAAAGCAAACCAGCCTGCAGCACACACGTGTAAATGGCCATCAGTTCAGTGCAGCAGATCCCAATGAATTTCTACAGCTATTCAGAATACAGGCATTTGCCTTGTTTGAGGTAATGATAATGAGCATATATAACTGCTCAATATTTTAAAAATGAAGTGGGAGTGATAGGTCCATGCTGATTATCCTGCCCATGGTAGAGGGGTTGAAACTAGATGATCATTGTTGTTCTTTTAAGTTCAAGACATTCTATGATACCATTCTATCACTGCAACCAACACTTCTGTCCTCTTAATGCAATTACCTTCTCAAGGATTGCTGCTCCTTTCAATATCCATATCTCCCAGTCACCTGAGTTAAAGGGAGCAGCACTGCAGTTTCTTGCTTTATATGACTTGGTGTCACTGCTGTTCTTGTTGCTTATTATGTAAAAAAAGAATAAAATAAAAAAAATAGGTGGAATTAATCCAGAATAAATACATGTAACATAAAGGAAAGAAAAAAGCATGGCAGTCTGTAGAGGAACTGTTGAATCATGGCCTGAACCTCTGATTGACCACCTGAGGCGAGCGCTGAGTCAGCTGCAGGGGCACAGGTGAACGCAGTTTCACCTGAGTGACCGGAAGGGGTGGAGCCTGACTGCACCCCACAGAGACCCCATTTAAGGGCTGACTCCCAAGGAGGAAGGATCTCCTGACAGAGATTCTTCTTGGAGCCCTTCTGCGAGCTCAGGACATGGGTAAGATCTTTATTTCATTTCTGCTTTGTAACGGGATAATCTCTTTGGTTCAATACCTGTATATCTGTTTGCCATACACAGTCAAAAGTGTAATTTATGCTGCAAAGGCCTTTACTCTCTGTGGACTTTGCATAGATACTCAGCCAGTGGGACTCTTCACTTTCTCACTAGAATTCATGAAATATATTTTGTTTTATGAAGTAATGGAGAATACTGAGGAATAAAATTTGTTCTGTTCGTTTTTCTCTTTCAGCAGTGTGGTAATAAAATGTAAAATCAGCAGCCCTCTAGAAAATGTCTCTTTCAGAGAAATAGAAAGTCTTAGCCTAGAGAATTCTGTGGAAATATTGCCTGGAGATACCAAATTAATTCTGCATTTTAATGAAATCACAAATGAGTCAATTTAAAACCAGTATACCGTAAACTGTGCTTCCTTCCTACAACTGTTCATGAACATGGAAGGACATATGCCTAAGGGAAACGTGCTTCCTTTTACATGCAGGAAGGAAAAAAGTCTAACTAAGAATATATGTTTTTCCTCTTTGCCTATGGGTAAACATCACAGAATAAACCCAGTTGTTTCATTTCTAAGACACAAAGTATCGTGTCAATCATCATTGTTAATAAGGTTTGGCAGAGGCAGAAGTCCCTATGTGTATCAGTGTGGTGTTACATTTTGCGTTGAGTTTGCAGAGCATAATTCTTGCCTAACTAACCATGCAAACCATAATATCAAAAGATAACACTAAGAGAAATCTTATTTAGGCAGGAAGTTTTGTGGATGCTATAGTGAACAGTAATCCTTTCTTTAAAGAAACCGTTTAAAGACCAAAATGAAATGAACTTTAAGAAGTGCTGAGTAATTATTTCACATCATTTAAATATATTTATGAAGTTTCTAGGTATTTTAAAAGACATCTTTAAATGTTACAATTGACATGTGTGGAGGTTTAGAACTGAGCCCTGTAGTTCTTGTCTGCTTTTGTCAGAACTGGATCTCACCCCACCACATGCTGCCGCATTACATCACGTATGCTGCTATTTCTAAAACAGGGTATGCTCTAATTGACATAATCAGGTATCAGTAGTTACAGCTGACACCTTGGCTGTCACCCATGAAGTCACACAATGATATGCTGCTCAGGCTGACTGTCTGACTGAATGTTTTGATCACTTTTTTTTGGTGAATTCTTGAGTGCTGTTATTCTTGTCTCCTAAACCTTACTTGTCTCCTATTACTTCAAAGAAGTAATGCAGTTTCTTAAGTACTGTATGTGTATTTAACAGACAGGTAATGTACTACTTGTGCTTGAAATATTATTTGGAAAATATTCTAGCTCACTGATTGAAAACTGTTGGTATATGGTATCATGAGAAGAATCCCTGAGTCTCTGTACTGTTCATATCAAAATATGAAGCTGTGAAAGGATGACTTCCTCGCTCTGGGAGAAGCTCTAATTTCAAAAATAGGTAGTTTTTTCTAATGGGAAACCTTATAAACTTAGTGGAACTTCAGATGAAGAAATATGAATTCTCAAAGAGTTATTCTAATATGTATTAATATGTAAGGATAGAAAGAGAAATACTAAAATAACACTTGCTGCATATAGTAGTGCTAAATGTGAACTCAAGATTCTGGCTTTTTGGGGATTCTCAATGGTATTTCTTCTGTATTGCTTATCATTTAGGCAGAATTAGTTTTTCATAATGCAATTTCGTTGAATTATACAAAAGAAACTTTGCATTTGATTAAAAATGCCACTTTTGTGACAATTTATGTTTTAATACTTTAAGAATTTGTCTGGATTAACAAGAAACTGTTGATAAATTCTAATTACATAAAATTGGTTCTTTATGAACCCAGAAACAAATAAAATACACAATGGGGTTTAGATTGCAGCAGCTACCCTTGAACAGTTCTTGAATTAATTTTTGTTCACAAAAAACACTCAAATAAGTATAATTGTCTGAAATTTGGAAGAAAGATTTGTGAATGAGAAGATAGGCTTCAGTTGTTACCTGCTTTAATTGAGGAAGTTTCATGTCCTCAAAAGTAGAGAAACATAATTGGTCCATGAAGAAAAAGCAGCTTTTTTTCCTTAGAAGTAGTAGTAGGGAAATTAAGAGATCTACCATCTAAAGTTCTGATTCACTGCCATCGCAATCTCGATCCCCTGAAATGCTTTATGAATATTACCGTGTAGTAGGAATGCTACACTGACACGCACTCTTCTTAATTCATGTAAATTAATATTTTCTCAGCATCTCTCAATTTCTGTACTGCGTTAGTTGGAAATGGTCACAGTGTTTCACAGCTTTTCTTTTTCCAATGCGGCACTTCTGTTTGAGGTGAAAGTTGTGCTCTCCTCCATCTCAAATTAATTGTGCCAGCGGTCATAACATGTTATTATGTGATTCATGCAGCTTTTATTTGCCATGAAATAAAAGTAAGTTAGCTTTGGGGTACAAGCTGTTCCAAGAGCATCGCCTTTTACTTCATTCTCTTTAACATCACCTTTTTAGAAGACATTTAAAGATTCCTTTTCATCCCCCTTGGGTATTCCTAGGCACCTTTTGTTGGCTGTTCTCTTCACTGGTTATCAGCTGACAGTTCACAGATCAACCATCTTGGTGATGCCCCTTTTTCCCTTGCATGTTCTGTGCATCTCCAGTCCTGCAATGTGGTTCAACTGGTTGGTACCTGAACTCTGCTCAGTGCAGCATGATGGTAGGGCCTGCCAAAAGAAATTATGGAGATAGAAATAACTGTAATCCATAAACCTAGCAATTGTTATTCACAGTTTCTCTTTTCTTGACTCTAGGTAAAAGTTGCAATAATAACAAGTTACAATAATATTGATTGTGGCCCAAATGCTTAGCAAGGAAAATAAACGGTAGAAAGACCGTTGCTCTGTAGGTCAGCGCTTTTCACTCCTGGATTGAAGGATATTGATACAAACCGTGGGGTCATAATGGTTGCACCTCTGCCAGGACATCAAGGGAAAAGAGTTGTTCCACTACAGAGAAATAAGGAGCTTAAGGTTACAGCCTGTTCTCCAATAGCAGTAGGCAAAATTAGCCATAAATTATTGCTTGAATCATCAAGTACAATTTTAATTACAATTAATTCCATTGCATTTTGTAATACATGTTTACTAGAGCATTCTGTGTAGTACCAGCCCATCAAGACAGCTATATGAAAGTATTAGGGTTAAATCCTTGTGGTTCTAATGGCTGATGAGCAATGGCAACACCTATTTTCTTTACATATAACATGACGCAAGATCAGTGGGGAAAATAATTTATGGTTGAATCAATTGACATAGCTTCCTTAAGACTCTGGCTGCTATCTACCATCATTTTAATTCAATATTAAAAAGAAAGAAGCTAAAAATTAGGTTACATTAGATCACTGTATATACTGAAGCAAATGAGCGAAAGTGGAATAGCAGTGCAGTTTAGCCAGTAAAATGGAGATCTTATCTCTGGTTCATGGAGGCACAAAGCCTGAGAGCCAGGGTTGGCACTTCTAAGGACTCATCTCTGATATCTGTGCTTCTGTAGTAACCAAAGGGAAAGATTAAACTTCAGCTCCCGTGCCATTGACACCTATACAGGAAACCCAGTTTTGTTGAAAGGTAGTTGTTATTCATCCCTGTGGCCATTACATGAATAATTAGCATAAGATCAAAATGCTATAACCGTGCTCTTTCTCCTGATTCAAAACACACTATCAAGAATGATTTGCTCTTCATATCACAGACCCTCTAGGTGACAACTGCCTCTCAGAAAACAGCAGAAAATCTCATACAATGCCATTCAAATGCTGTCTGATTTGCAAATGCAGACTTCTCCAGACTTTCTATGCAATAATCTCAGTTACTACATACAGGCTTTTTTCTTCCCAGAAGTGAATTTGGGAGATTCTGTGCTTGTTGATTTTTGTGTTTTTTAATCTACAGATGAAGTTCCTCAAAGCAAGTTCCTTAAATATTTTCTGTTTATAAGAGCTATTGAATTATCAAGAAACTACTTAAAGAACTAAATCAGTACAGAGTATGATAAATGTAGTGGGAGGTATATCAGATTTGTTCTCCTGTCTGTGTTTGAATCACTGTAATGTTTGCACACTGATGAATGTTGGACCAAGCATAACCTAGTTTCTCAGCTGTATACAGTTTGTTTCTCAGTTATCCTAGAAAATTATGCAAAAACCCCCAGACCAAACTACTAACTACTCAGGAAGCTTCAGCTGATTCCAAAAGATCAAAACTGCCATTCTGATCTATACAGGGTGCCATTCAAAACCATAAGCTGAATCTTGTGCCTGTTTTCTCTTACAGATTGGTACTTACTGGGAGAATTAAGACTAATAGAATGGTTTCAGATCTATGTCATTCTCTTTGTTTGAAAGCAGCAAATATTTTTTTCTAGTCCAAACATGCATGTGTTAAATATAGTATATTTTACATATTGTCTATGTATTTTCACCTCAGGTTTTCTAAAGTCAAGGTGGTTAAGTGGCAAACGCATGCAACCGTTTAACCATTAAAGGTCTAGCCATGTTCCAGGGAGAAACTGTGTTGTGAAATTGAATGTAGAAATGAGGAAAAACTGTAAAAACAAACTGATAGTATCAGTGCAGTATATGTCATAGTCTGCTTTCTTCTGTGCATTTTTTTTCTGTACAGTTTACTTAATACTTTTGAATATGTCTTAACTATTAACTCTTGGGAAAAGAATTTATAAGATTGAACAGGAAGTAGAATACTTTGTAAGCATAGCACTTATTTATAGGCAATTTCCTTGCTTTTAAGCCAAGCTGTAATACATATTCCACTTTCCCAAATGTGTGTGCTTTCAGTTTGATGCAGAAGTTCATAAGTGCTCTGTTGAGTGGGGGTCAGAGACCTTTTCTGAGCAAAGATGGACATGCTTAAATGTAAGCACATGCTTAAATGTAAGCACGTGGGTTACGTGCTTTGCTGATTTCATATTCTAAATACACTACATCACTAAGTGCTATCTATTACTAAGGAAAGATTGCTAAGATAATGAACAGTAATTGGTGCCTTTGCAAGGATATAATGCTCTTTTAAGATCTTTTCATGCTATAGCGACGTAACTTTACTTTTTTACAATAAACTTGTATTTGCTCCTTGAAAGGAACATGCCTAAAGTTGCAGTTTGCACAGAGGTAATGCAAGACAGAAATGCTGCAGATGGTCAAGTAAACAAAAAATGTGCTATCTGAATTGTGTTAGCAAAATCCCAAACTAACCATCAGTTTACAAGCCTTAGAGAGAAAAGTAACTATTAGTTACATGCCCCAGAATGGAAAAAAATGTTTATTTGGGATGTTTCTGTTAGAATGAGGACAATCTTTGCATGTAAGCATCAATGAAATATATGAAGTTTATGTATCATCACTACCAAACAAGCTTAACAGAAACAAATTTGAAGCTTACATGCTAGTCAGCATACTTCCTAAACATATTTATTCATATCAGCTTTTCCTGAGTTTTCTCTAGCACCAAGATATTTGTGGAAAATAAAATTATGCAAAAGAGTACAAGGGGGTTTAATGCTTCTGCATAGAGAAATTGAATCAAGGCTGTGGAGTCTGTATTTTGACACCTGAAAGTTGTTTGAGTGGGAGAAGACAAGAAAATGAAGATCAAAGGTGTGTAAAATAGTGGTCATCAAGAGCTGAGGAATATTTACAAATCCCTCAGTTTGAGCTGGGAATCAGATTTTGGTCAAAGGCTCAAAGTGAAACCTCTTTCCATACTATTTTTTTTTTCTCATTTCTAGAAATGAACTTGTAACTGCCGTAGCTATGAGACTCTTGAGCTGCTTTAGTGAGAAACAAAGGTGACAAAAATAACTTCTTCTAAGATAGAGCCATCTCGAGTGGAATATTAAACTGAGTATAAAACTGTGACATTTTGCCTGCGATTGTAGAGGCTGTCCTCAGCTAGAGATCCTTTAAACTCGCGAGCAGTTTGGAAATACATTGCTATTTCAGGCATAGTAAAATCTGTCCCCTTCTCTGGACAAATCTGCACCGCTTGTGCATCCAAGGAGCCTCCAGGTAGGAGGAATAGTAGGGACTGGGAGCACCAGCATCATGCCCACTTGGGTAGCAGGGCAGCCGTGCTGTGCATCCTGACCCTAAGATCGCATTCTTATTTCTTAGTAAACGAAGTTCTCAGATGAATTCCGCGCTTCTCTCCAGAGTGCTATCTCCGACTGCTATCTCAAAGTCACTGTTAAAATCGAAAAACTGGGTTTGTTTTGCAGTTACCTTGGAATTCCATTACTATTTTAGTTATGAAATGATTTTGAAACTAACTATATTCATATTTTAGCTCAGCCTTGACTTTCTCTTGCAAAGAAAGAAAAAAAATTGAAGACTGGAGCAAAGTCATCTTTTTCCTCTTGAGGAAAACAAATAACAATGATCTCTGCCTCTGCTAAATTCTCACGCTGTCACAATATATGCATATATTCATATAAATGTGTATAAAGTATGTGAATAAAATACACTAACCTGTGCATACAAGAAGCAGAACGGTTGCTGCATTGAATTTACTATTTTGATTTGGACTGCAAAGAAAGTTACAACCATGGGCAAGCAAATGCTGAATCTGACATCTCTTAGTTGATGAGAAGCAGGGATGTTAGGATATTTCCTTGTTTAATTCAATTAACAACGCTTTTTTGACAAAGGCTTGCACAGATCTAAGGTCAGCCCATTCTCATCAAAGAAAACTTCCATAAATGTTTTTGGTGTAGGACAGTAACCGTGAGTTGTGCGCCCATTTTTGATTCCATTCTATTCCTCATTATCAAATGTCTCTGTATCTACCTTGTTGAGTATCAAGGACTTTTCTAATTACACAGATGGACAGATGACCTGCAGTCCTTTGTCAAAGTAATGAAACTTTCTGGCTTAGATAGAGGAATTATTTTTATTCTAAGTAATAATTAAATTACATGCAATTAATGTTTTAGTAATAACACATTATATTTCTTACTGACAATTGAAAATAAGATTATTTTCTAATTATACCTAATAAAATGATTTTAATATAATATCCGTTAGTTTTCAAAAGAGAACTTGATTGCTTCCTCTGGAGAAATAGCGAGAGGAAGAAAAGTAATCTATCTTGATTTATTTTGATTAAAAATCCCATCAATTTTCATTGACAATCATTTACGTCCAGATCACCCTTAAGGAAATAAGATTAAAATAATCCTACATCTTTACACCTGGATATTTGTTAATATTCTATTTGTTTTCAAATAGACTTCAAATGTACTCTGTACTGACTACATACATGAAAATACGTGGTGTTATCATAAAAACACTTGGTGAATGATGAGTGGAGCATTCCAATGATTGTGTGAAGTATGTTTAGCTCTAATAATGTTCCCTGTAGTATTTGAATTGTAAGTCATACCAAGATTGTCATAGCAATACTGTGATAGGACGCTTTGGGGTATGAAGGTTGAAAGTAGCCATTGACACATTACCAGGATCAGCTAGAAGAAGTAGAGAAATAGAATATTAGTGAAGTATGAACTAAAACAGAGATAGATAAAACTTGCCTACACTGAGATATATATTTAGTATTTATAAACTGGATCTGAAAATGATTTCTAACAGAAAATTAACCTTTCTCTAGCGAACTTTAAAGGAACAAATGAGAGCATGCAGCCTTGCTACATACCACATTCAGAGGTTGAATGCTGTCACCTTTGTATTATGCTTGCAATTGCAGCTTCTTCCTTTATTTCAAAGCAATTCCTGACTAAACAAGAACTGCCTTCAGAGCAGGACAGCAAGGGATATATAGAGAAAAAGAGTATTCTTTACTGTTTGTGTATTCGACAGAGTTGGGCTTTTATTTTCTTGAACAGGAAGAAGGACAGACAATAAGAGACAACATTAGATTTTTATTTATTTATTTTTTTTTAACATTCTGAGACCCTAGCATTGTTCAGTGAGATTCAGATTTCAAGCACTTTTATTTCAAGTGTCATTGCTTATCGTTATGATAAAATTATACTGCCACAGAGAGAGTAATCCGTGTATGTGTTTTCATTCCCTCTTTCTGGTGGATATTTTCAAACACAAGATCCTGTTGAATTTCCCATACATCAAGGTTGATTGATGCTGTAATCTATTTAAAGCTGACTTCTCTTAGTAGTGTCATCGGTAAACCAAAGGTGGTAATACAGTTTTCATGATGAGCTCTGCATATGGTTCACTGATAAGGAAGTTGGAGGGGAAATACTGTTTTAAATCCTTCAGGATTGAAGGAAGGGAAGGGAGAAGGGAAGAAAAGTTCTGACTGCTAATGTTTCAGCTGGATTTAAATTACCATGGATTGGCATCATGGCCAAAAGAGTGCCAGCAAATCAAGACTTGAATCTGACTAGAACTCAGATCAAAGCAAAAGAAGTGTTCAAAATGGCAGCACTGACTTAATTATATATATGTGCATATATATGTATACATACACTTATATATATTTTTAAAGTAGTGATAAATTATTATAAGACTCGGATATTCCTCAAAAAGCTGTCACAAATTCCTTTAATGTTAATTTTTAATTTAGCTTCTGCAATCAGTTTAACCCAGCTGACTTCAAACTCTGACATACAGAATTAAGTATATGTGTGCGTGATTTTGCATTTTAAGAAGTATATTATTTTGATCTTTGCTTTCCATTTTGATAGATCGTCAGGTGCCTGAAAATAGCATTTTCCTTTCATTGTTTTAATTCTTTGGTTTTGGAAATAGCTCCTTGAGAACAGCTTGAAAAATTCCTATCAGTCTGAAATGATCCTGATACCTGAAAGGGAAGGAGGTAGTAAAACTGGCAAGTACTTGTAGAAATCATAGGGTGCTACGTCATACTATGATTTAATTGCAAAAATCATAATTAGAAAAAAAAAAAATCATACACTGTAACTTGCAGCATTGGCCAACTGAATTTTATGATCTTTATGTAGAAGGTGAATAAGTGCCCCAGATTCGTGCCCTGATTCACATATCTGTCTTCAAAACTTTGGGTTTCAGTTGTGGCATTTCTCTCTAAAGTACAGTCGGACATATGTAGCAGCAGCAGGAGCTATGCTGCCTCCAAGCTTTTGATTCCTTATAGGTCTGCCAACACTTTGGAACCCATGCATAGAAATGCATGAGGTAAGCAAATGTTATTTATAGGACGTAAGATGTGTGAAATTTTTTATTACTTTTTTTTTTGTTGTTTTCTTTAGGCATTGATACTCTTGAATCTTCTCTGGCTATAAAATGAAGGAACATTGATGAATAAATCTGTTTTATGCAAATGTAGGTAATGATCCATTAACCTGTGTTATAACAGCTAACTTTCGCATTTCTCATTCAGTGACCTTCTAATATGGAAAAAATACATACAATTCAAGCCTGTTCTGTTGAACTAATTCATTTTCTAACAGTATAATAAGCATGTAGTAAAGTAATCAAATTTTGAATTATTAATTGGGAATCTTAGTGGTTAAAAAAATCAAACCACAACAGCAACAAACAGAGCCATACAAAGCCCAACAAAACCAAATCCCTCACTCCAAGGAAGCTTTAAAAATGAAGTGTTTTGCTTTGGATTTTGGCACCTTAATGTGAAAATGTAAACAGTATAAGTGAATAATAATTGTAAAAGTGATAAGAGAAAAGCTGCTGTAAGCATAGTACTTAGAATGNCATAAATGTTTTCCTTTATGTGTGAACGTAAGCTGGTTGTCATACATACAGTATTGTCATTACGGAGTTCTTTCTAATTCAGCAGTCGCTACAGACCACTAACGCTGGAATTCTTAAATCAGTACCGTGGCAAACTCATATCTGATTTTTCTTTTTTGAAATAAGGAAAAAAAAAAAAAAAAAGAGAACATTTTTTCTTCCCATATGCGTATCTGTAGAGTATTTGTGACTGGAAAAGGTACTTGAGTCTTGTTTTATCCATATGGTCCCATAGTAACAGATGCCCAAAATGGTTTAGGAAAGGTGTGACTCATACTATCTACTGGATTTTTCCTGGCATTTTTTCCCTTGATTTGTCAAAATATTGCACAAAAGAATGTTCATTTATAGGATTACAGACTAAAACCTACATTTAGAAATGCTGTCATAAATGCCTGCGTGCAGTCTGGCTGTCTTTCCTGCCAAGGACTGTTAATGCTTAAATTAGGCACCTGATGGTCTGGTGCCTTGTTGTTCACAAATGTCAACTGCTCATGAAAGAAATAACAGGTTTTTTTGGTGGTTTTTTTTTTTTTTTTTCCCATCAATTTGCAGAATAACATTATGAGTGAGCTCATAAAACCAACTAATTGTTGCCAAAAATTCACACAAACTTAGTTTTTGCATTGTTTAATTCTCCATTGCAGGTTAAATGGCAGCATGTAATACTGCCACTGGGGCTTTAAGTATGACTCTTCAAACTTCATCTATTTAAAAGAAAAAATGACCAAGACCTACCATAAAGTAGAAAACTTTGAGTCTTGTTTCTGATTATAATTTTATATAATTATTAGTTTAAGAATTCAAATTACAGGTTTTTTTCTCTACACATATTTTGTTCAGATAAAAAGGTACAATAATTTTGAGGTTTTTCTTCTATTAAAGTGCATTTAGTATTTAAGATGATTCATTCCTTTTTTATTTTTTCCATCTCCACTTTGCCCTTCCTTTCCAGAGTTGTCAGGAAAAAAAAAAAAAAAAAAAAAGCCCACAACTGTGACACATTTCTTATAATGCTAATGCTTATTAATTTCTAGAATCATCTTTGCAAATGAGCTATTTAATTTGTACTTTTCAGCAGTTTCGAACTAGTCCTCTTACAGTCTTAGGAGCTGTTCCTTAGAACACATTTTTACCTCTGACATATAGCAGCCCTAGAATACTCTGATATACTTAGTCTGACTTGAAAATCTGATTTTACCACTGCTAAACTATGTTTGAGAACTGATTTGTCAGTTTGGGTAGATGCAAATATCTGGAAATCCCATAGCTCGCCAGCAATTTGTTTATAGCGAACAAATAGCAAGATTTTCGACGCAATTGAGGCTTCAGTGGACAGATTTGGGAAACACAGAGCCCATATGGAGTATTGTTACCCTTGATGTGTTGGTGTCACTGTGAAGGGAAGCTCTGTGTGCGTGCGTTTGTGGCCGTCTTTGAATTTCTGCCCCCTCTTGACCTGCTACAGAAAGGCAAGTCAACAGATTCTAAAATGCGTTCTTGATATAAACTTCATATATCTTCCAAATAAACAGAATATTTTGAGAGTGGTTGGGATGGAAGTGTGAGGAGACCGGGTCACCTTGGAGGTGGGAAATTTCTGCCATGCCTTGTTTGCAGGGGAGTGTTTCCCAGTTCACCTTCTCAGAAGAAATGTGGAGGGAAAACTTTTCTACCTGCTTTATTAAACATTTCTAGAATTCCCAGCAAACGACAACAGGTTTTACTGTTCCTTCCCCCTGGTGCACTATACGCAGGGTTGGTTTTTTCCTGTTCCATTTAAGATAAGGGTTGCCAAAAGGGAGAAAACAACCAAGCATGACCATTCCTGAGATACATAACATGTCTGAGATGGATAGGCTGTGAAAATGATTACAGTGCAGTATGTTATTTGTGAAGGAAATAATATATTTTCTCCAAACTGCAGCAAAGGAAAGTTTAAGGCAGTTACTACAATCACTCAAATTGAATTTGAAAGACAGGCCACAGCTCTTAAAAACAGCTAAGGGAACTGTGAGCCAGCAATTAATGACTCGGTTTTATTTCCTTTGTGTTTTCTGTACGTGTGCTGCTGAAGTACTGCATTCAGAATAGAATTGTACGTGAGGCAACACTTTAAAATTAAGATGAGGGCAAAAGGAAATCTGGCATTTGCAGCAGGAACTTTAAACATTGTGTCTGGTACGCGCTATTTACTTTTAATACCTTGTGCTCTGAAAATCTGTTAAAAACTCGATATGCTAGTTAAAAACAAGCAGTAATGAGTCCACAAGTAACTGTTTGCTTTGGAACGTAATGCAGCATGGCACTTTTCTGACTAGACTGAACCTGATGAAAATGTTCAAACACAGATACTGAGAACGCAGTAGGCTGACAGCTAAGGATGGAAAAAATAAACTATTCATCCAGTAGGAACTTCGTGCACGACTGTACTTGAAGCATAACCAATTTGAGAGTTTGGAAACATTTAATGCTTTCAGGATTTTTTCTTAAGCCATATTGACTCCTAAACTGAATATTTTTGTTAAAGTTGTAGCTGATGGTAGTTAGCAGTGATTCTTTCGGCTACAACGTTTTGTTTTATTTTTCAAAGGCTACAAGACTTCATATATAAAGTATATGTAGGATTAGGATAACTAGGCTTGGTTAACTGAAGCTGTAGCAATGTTTGTGAAATATGTTTTAGATAGTTTTTTTCCTCTTATTTATTTATTTATTTATTTATTTAAAAATAAGGATTTGATAAGTGATTCACAAGATTTTCTGGAATAAGTCATCTTTCTCCTCTCTCTTTCCATGCCTTGATTTCTATTTTCTCTTGACTGAAAATCAGTGGATTTGGTAATTTCATTTGTTCATTTATGTGTTTGTTTTTTCTTTGTTTCCAATCCCTAATCCTCCCTAAATGATGTACTTAAAAAATAATAAATTATATGACAGCGTGACATTGTCTAGGCAGGATTTTTAACTGGTATTTTGATTTGGAGATTGGGTTCAACATTTTTAAATTTAGTATTCATCTCTAGTCTGGTATCACAAAACAAACCAACAAACACCTTCTCCATAAGGGCTTGTTTAAAATTCTCCTGTTTCTGTTACAGGACATCACTTCTGCTTTATTAGGTCAGCTGTTGAGCAGCGAAGTGCTCTGAGAAAAACTGGCCATTTCACTGTGCATTAAGAATTAATAGAAAATATAGTTAACATGGGGTTTCCGTTGAGAATCTTGGTATTGTATCTTTTGCAGTACATTATTTATGGGTACTTGCAATAGCAGTGAGTGAAAAGACAAACAGTTGGCTTTTTAAACACTGCATGGAGCACACTAATGAGGAAAGGAGTTCACGTGTGTTCATACCGCTTCTCTACTGCATATCACTTGGAATCATAGAATTACTAAGACAGGAAAAGACCACTGATATCATCAACTTAAATGCAAACATCTCATTGTCACTATATAGGGTAAATGAAAAGATGGGAGCTAAGGGTAAATTTTTTTTCTTCTTGATAAGACTACAGAAATTTTCTTAGGAAATAAGCATTTCTATTATATTAGGAAATGTACCAGGGCAATTTTCAGGTATCCTTGAGATTTTCTGAGCTAGAAATGGAAAACAATTACAAGTTTACTTGTTCAGTATTGCTGCTTTTGGTAGTGAGAAAGGCACTGTGTAGGAACTATATGGATATACGCATAAAAGCACAGCATAATAACATTTAGGAACAAATTCCTTCAAAATTGATTCAATAACTTTCTGATAATATCTGCCATGCAGTAATTTTAGACAATGTCTGACATTGTGTTGTGCAATCAATTAGATGTAATACTCCTTAAAGTCTTTTTTTCCCACTATCTCACTGAATATGGCACTCCACCAAAATACTGAAAAGGAGGCAGAAGCAGTGCCCACTCTTTCTTTCATCCACACTATACAATCAGGCTTACATTTTTCCTCCTGCTTCTAGCTCAGTGACTGTATACGTAATCCATATAGAATATACTAACTGGAACAGATGGAGTTGCATAATACCAGACATCATAACAGTTGGGAGCTTTCCAAAGAGATGCGAAAAAGGGATTCAAGCCTCCTCAGGTGGAGAAGGATATGGACCGGGATGTTCCCTGGGGAGCATGGTGTCAGCAGGGGAGGCAGGAGCAGGCAGGAGGCACCTCTTCTTTTTCTTTTTCTTGGAATAATCAGAGCACATCTACGTGATGAACCCTGCAATGAGAACTGAGTGTAGCCTTGCTTTGATGCATCTCCAATATGAATGCAGCTCTCTGAGCAGCCTGGTCTAGTGGTTGGCGACCCTGCCCATAGCAGGGGGGTTGAAACTAGATGATCATTGTGGTCCTCTTCAACCTAGGCCATTCTATGATTCTATGAACTCAAATATTTTCAGGCTTGGGTTTTGTGCCCACTATGTTGGAGGAGCTCTGGGTACCCATTAGAGCTTATCAGTGTAGATGTTGACCCAAAATTTAGGCTTTTTTTTAGGTGGTAGTGGTATTAGAAATTTGGAAGCAGACTTCTAATGCTGATGGATTTAGTTGCCTTAGGCTTCTTGAAAATAGATTCTAGATTTTCATACAAAAAATGTCAGTGATGGCAGTGACATTTTTGTTGTTTGTGTAAAACTGTTCTTTGTAATAAATAAAATAACTCATCTGGGGAAGGTACAGATGCCAGACAGAAGGATAATGTTGTGCCAATATTTAAAAAGAGTAAATGGAACAGACCTGGTAATTGCTGGCCTGTTAGCCTGATATTGATCTGAAGCAAAATAATTCAGCGGTTAATACAAGGCTTGCTTAATAAAAAATTAAGGGAGGTAATATAATTAATGCCTGACAGTATTGGCTTAGAGAAAATACATTCTACCAAGCTACCTTGATGCTGCTCTGATGAGATTACAAGTCTGATTGATAAAATAAAGATGTTGACATTAGTCGTATGCCTTAGATAAAGCTCTCTGGTGCAGGATAGTTTGGGAAAGAAGAGCAGCAAAAACATGTTGCCAGAGATGAAAGTAAGCAACTAGTATATTTTAGAAGTATTATATACATGGCATCACTGCATATATATTTTTTTTAGGTTCTTTTTTTCTCTAGTATTTAACATTTTAATCACATATAATAAAATATGCATTGAGTATTCATAACATTTTCTGATTATGCAAGGCCTTAGGATGCGGTTAATGATGACAGCGACAGACTGGATTCAGAATGGCTGGAATATCTTATGTGCAAGATATCTTATGTACAGTCTGAGAACTGAAAATCCTGCTTGGAAGTCATTACACTTACAGGCTGTTGTTTGATGGAAATGAATTAAATATGAGTTCTTAGTGCTATCCCCTCGCGTATGTAAACAAGGTATACTAGGTAGGAATGGAAAAATGATATGTCTGAATTCTGTTCATTTATAACACTATCAGAAAGTCATCTAGCGCTGTCCACAATTCAAGGCATGTGTTGACAATTTAAACTATATTCATAAAAGAAAGATGAAAGTTTATATGTTTTCCCTATAATAGCAAGCTGGAAAAAAACTATAAGATAAAATCTGTACAAGTCATAGGCATGAAAGTTATAGCCTCACTTTGTTTTGCATGGGAAACAGTACATTAGTAGAAAATTGGAGTGAGAAAGGTGTTTTGCTGTCAAACAAATAATAGCTAAAAGCTGAAACCATGGGTGTATGGCTTTGGCTGGTTTTCTACATAGCATAATATTCAAACCTTTTATTTGAGCATTAGTTACAGAGCTGCAGTGATCTGTTCTATTTTGCTCAGAAGGACTGCCTTCATGGTGGTGGTAGTGTTGTGTTTTGGATGCCAGCTGACCCACTGTCCAACAGAACATTCCTTAAATGATACGTGCCAGGAGCTTGTCTAGGTGAGCTCATCAAAACTTGGTCCTGCAGTAGTTTCCAGTCACTGTAGTATGGGTAAATGTGCAAGTGTCTCTTAGAGTAAATCTTTGTAGCTATGGAGTAGAACTTGCTGTTAGCTGAAGACATGAAAAAAATCAATAAAAATCCTGCACAAACTGAAGAGTGGGTAAATGCTACCTGTGCAAGTCCTATCTGTAAGAGGATGGCAAAACTCTGTGATACTAAGGAATCAGCAACTGACAAGAAAGAGCAATACATACCTTACTGGTGTATATTATTTGAAAAGCCTCCAGAAAGAAATGACAGGATGTTGAGTTTTGGTAGGTGAGAAAAGAATGGAAGACATGCAGAACAACTCTCAGGTCCAAGTTATGTGAGACAAATTCCCAATTCTGTTTTTAGCTAGATTATCAGTCAGAGAGAATAGAGAAATACGCTATAAATGAAGAGTGCTGACATGGCACATGTTGTTAAAAACTGAGGAAAGGTAATGAAACAGGACAGAGAAGGCTGAATTTCTGTCAGCTTTTCATAATGCAAATTAAAAAACATTACAGTTGATCTTCCTTGTCTAAGTACTTTATGAATATTCATGTGATCAATAAAAAACAAAACAAAAAAACCCACCCAGCTAGAAACAAACAGCTCAAATGCTTCAAGAAAAAAAAAAAATGATTTTTTTTTCTACTTTATTGTAAATATTCTGATAGAACTAGATGTGGAGTTTTCAGAGTTCACTGGCTAGACAAGTTGGAATGTAGGATGAATCTCAAATTTTAATACTGCTATCATCTATAAAGTTTTAATGTAGAATTTCAAGAGGTGCTTACAGGAGGACAAAGTAGCAGCAGTTGTTCCTATTGGCAGGAGAGAATGACATAAACATAAGAGCTAGTTTGGCACTCTTAAATTGTTTTTCTTCTCTGTTGCTAGCTTTGTGGGCACATAAAAAGGAATAGAGTTCACTCACTGTTCATATGCTTAAATAATAAGTGTTACAAATGAATGCTCAGGTAGATATCCCTATGTGTAGTGCGCATTCTCTAGATAATGCTTTTGATAAGTCTATATATACATTTTAATTCTTACTGTGCAATGTGCTTCAATCTGTTCAGTTAGATAAATTTTGATATCTTGAGAGGAGACAGAATAACAAAACAGTAGGAACCCCCAACTACCATTTCAGATAAGCTTTAAGGAAATATGGTGAATAGTTTCTAAATATCTAGACAGTTTACAAAGCAGTATTGTAAGGAGGAATTAAATATTTTATTTCTTGTAGAACTGTGTACTTTTGGCTCATGACCTGGTTTTGATGTGAAGGAGAAATTACTGAAAATAATCTAAGATAAATTTTTCTTGTGCTGTGCTTAGAACTATGAGGAATGCTATAAATCTTTCACTGGGGCAGATGTCTAAGTTTCCAAACCTCTGTCTCAATAGAAGAGTCTATTGAAGATCTGAAATGCCAAGGACCTTCTCATAACTGAGCCAGAGTCTCAATTAATTCAGTATTGTACTGGTATTGAGCAAATAGTTTGGTGAAAGCAGAAGTACTTTTCAATTTTCTGACATCCTTATATAAAAGGGATTTAAAAATGGGAAGTTCCTGATGATATTTTGTAGTCCACATGAGAACCTGTCTTCCCCATCCCCATGCTGTAATTTAGCATCAATGTGCCTTAAACATGAACACAGTCCTGCCTGGGCTGAGAATCCCTGTAATCCTCTGAACCAGATAGGTTAGCTGAAGAAAAGGAAGCTTTAATTAAATTAATGCACGAATTCCCTTTGGAGAAGCTGAATAAAATTTGCTAGATGTAGGATATCCAGCTCTGAGCAGATGAGAAAGGAAATCTGCGAGCTGAGTAAACTGGCAAAGAAATCCAATGCAATGGAATGCAATGCTTTGAAAAATGATTATTTCTGAAAGAACTGCATCCGCTCTTGGGACGTGGTTGTTATTCCTTAACCTCGCTGCTGTCTGGGAGGTTTGTTGGGATGTGGTTAAGTACATTGCGCTCATGACCAGTGGTTGGGTTGGTGCAGAAGCATGGAGCAGCTAGGTTTGCTGCCTCATTACTGCACACTACACAGAGTTGTCAGGAGAGGAGCATTTTTATCGTAGCATATAGTTTTGTTTCTCTGATCTGACAGGGTGCTGAAAAACAACAAGTATTTTATAGAGAGCTTGTTGGCTTCACAAAACCAATATATTCTGCAGGAATCTTGACAGTTGGGTATTTTTAATGGGTGAAAGGGGGACGAGAAACAAAGACTTCCCAAAACATCATTGTCGTAACTGTGCTGCAAACAGCACTGTGTCTGAGAGCAGAACCCTGAGCATGGTCTGTGATGTGCTGTGTAGTTCTCACAAATATTATCTTATACACATGCACAGCTCTCAAAGCCAGGGAGTGAAAGCTGAATTTGGAAACAAGCCATTTCAACCTGCCTGTGCTGGGTGACCATTAGAACATGTTTTATTTTTCTCAAGTTATAACAACAATAGGTTTTGAAGTCCTAAATCTGCAGTGAAAGTTGTCGCATTTTATGTTATGACCCTAGTTGGTGTCCCCTTGTGAAGTGCTCTGACAGCCCGGCCAATTACACGCTTTTCATGACACCAACGTGGTGAGCGGTAAAATGGCGTTTGTTTGAGTGCGACAGCTCCTTATATACACCTCTTAGCTTCGCCTACGCCCTTCAAGTGTGCATCACCTGTCTATTACAGAGCAGGACAGAGCAGGGGAGGTCCTGTCACGTTACATCCCGAGTCCCCGCCTCACACGCCTGATTACTACATCTGATTACTACAGAAAGTATTGTCCCAGCATTGCATGACTGTGCTGTCATGGAGTTATCTCTAAATCTATTTGTGTCCAGGACAAGGGGACATCTGGCCCACAGGCCCAGTGGCCTGAAAAAGAGGGGGGAAGTGGGAGGGTATCAGTGGTTTACAGGATGATTTGACCTGGTTCTCTGACTAATGGGACACGGGGACCCATGGACCCATGCTCCGGAAAGGGGAAAAAGGGGAAGGGCAGGGAGATGGAAGATGGCCTAAAAATGGAACAGTGGCAACGACCTGAGGAGGAAAGTTAATTGACTAAATATGATATTGGAATGCAAGATAACACAATATAATACAATACAATTGGAATTGAGGATGATAAATCAAATGAAATGACAGAGAGATTGTCCAAAACTGAAGGCTTTTCTCTAAAGCTGAAGGTGAGATGGTCAGGGAGCACGCACTGCCAATATGAGCAGAAAGAAAGAGTTGTGACTTGCAAGGAGTTTTATCTTTCTGTCTGAATGCAAAGTTTTCTGAGTTATGTAGTTCTTCTCTTCTGAGAGAAGGACTTTCACCTGGAAAATAGGCAGTCCACAGAACTGGAGCATTAACTCATAAACTCCCACTGCTTTACATAATGTTCTGATATGAAATATTGATAACAGAAATCATAAAACCATGATGTGTGCATGACATAAGCATCAGGGGAATGGCTTTGGGATGTAGTTGGTAAATGTGGTCTCCTATGGCTTGTAATGGGTTTTGATGGTAGAGTCAGCTCTTCTTTTTCAGACTAGATCTTTAACTCAGGTTGCTGAGTCCTGACCTCATCCCACAAAAAGGTAACAAAGGCATTATGGATGAAGACTGACAGTGCTACATTTTATGTAGATGTTATATTATATTTAACTGCCTGACATGATATTCTGGAAATAATAACAGTACAAAACCTATTTAGCGATACCACCTTCATTTCCTTCTCCTATGCCCTATTAACGTCACTGGACAAGCAGCAGGATCAATTCCTTGTTGACAGTTCAGTCATGAAAAGTGGGGAAAAAAAATCATCTCTAGTAAGGACCTTTTTCAGGAAAACAATGGCTTATGGAAATGTAGGTTGTTGTTTTACATTGCTCAATAAAAATGATAATCAAGAAAATAATAGAACCAATCATGCTATTTGGATATGATTCTTCTAACAGAAGGGTTTCTATTGTTTCTTTTGTTGCTGGCACTTGAAATCTGTTCGTCTGCACAGTGAGCTGCTTTGGGAGCTAATTTGTGAGATTGGTTTTGTCTGATCCAGCTTTCAAAGTGGTCTTGGGTTGTACAAATGCTGGTGTTGGTGTGCAGAAGGAGGGAGCACAGCTTTGGTTACAGACGAAAATCAGGAACAGGTATTTTTAGTTGCTGTGGAACTGCAATCCTGATGTATTTTCTGAATGATGTGTGTCTTGAATGGGTAGAACTTAGCAATTCTCTGGATAAGTCACTGTTTGAGAGAAAAATACCAGATACTGTGGGTCCGATGGCTTCACCAGAATCTCTTTCTGTTGATTTTAGTCCTTGACCATTGCCATGAAGTTGTTTTTCTCCTTTTTTATTTTCAGAACAGCCAATTTTAAGTTCCCACTCAGTTTTCAATATTTCTGCTTGATGAAGTTCCTGGTGTTTTAAATGTCGCCTCATTGCTGGCCTCTCACAGGGCACTTGCTCCCACTTTGTACAGACTGATTTGTGAGAGAGGGTGATGAACATGTTCCTTTGGTCACATGATATAAAATGAAGATTACATAACTTTACTGGAAAGCTATGAGAATACAAAGTTATAATAATGATTTTAAGGAAAAAAAGAAGAATAACAGAAAATATGTTGGGAAATAGTTTTATTATGAACTGAGATCTGATTATTTATCTTTGTCTATACATATATGTAGTTATAGACAGATATAATAGTAAGTAAATTAAAGTTTAGTTGGATCAGGCATGTACCAATAACAAGTAAGCTTCAGGATTCCGAAGTTAAGAATCCAGAAGCACAAGCACAGCCAAGCTGGTGATACAAGGAACCCAACTAGTTTAGTAGTCTTAAGTAGACAGTTGGGAAAAAATGAAAGATAAAGGACAAGTACAGACTTACTCAACCTTAGGAAACCATTTAGGTTTCCCTGGTGGTCCAAGAGAAAAACAAAGGCACTTACATGGAATCCACAGTGGTGCCATCATACCCAGTAGAAAATGACAGACTGGTCCCAATCTGTTATCTTCCAGTAAGTCCTACAATGTTACACAACGGGTGGTTTACAAGCTTTTTTAATGGTGTTTTTTTCTCTAATGACTCTTTAATGGCTCTTTTTTTTCTCTTTAAACTTATCCTCCTTTTTATTTAAGTGCAGTATAGTTGAAAATTAAATACTTATTTGCTTTTTCCTATGGTTATTTTATAGCCACTAGTAGCTGTTTTTTGTTATGTTTGTTGGTTTTGTGTTTTTACATCAGCTTGATAAATTTTTCTCTAATTGTTCCATTTTTTTTTTTCTTCTTCTTCTCCTGTTGTGGAAACTTTTGTACAGAGTATTTTTCTCCCCCTTTTTTTACATTGTGCATCATGCATTTATACAATGGCTTAATGATATTTTTGATGTAATCTTAAGAGTTTTTCTATTTGCCTTTTTGAGTGCTACTAAGCATTGAGCTGACATTTTAAGAGAACTGTATGACATGGCTCGAAGATGTCTTTTATGCATGGCAAAGTATTATCTAGGGCCTATTTCTGTGCTCAGTAGGGTTATTTTTACCCATGTGCATCTCACTGCCATTGAGCTGTATCTGCCTTTTTATCACCTAAATGTTCTCTATTGTGTGCGCATCTCTTCAGTCAAACTTATGTGCGAACTTTCAAACTTGTCACATGATTTACTTAATGCTGAATACCGGAGATATTCAGCACTGATCCTTAAAATACCCTTATGGAGATGTAGGTTATTTTTTCCTTTTGGAAAAAAAAAAAATAAAAATAAAAAATCTACCCTATCTTTTTTGTCTTCCCATGAATCTTTAATCCACGGGATGACCCTCTCTTTTATCTCACTCTTGCTACTTTAAAGAGATTTAGGTAAGGGATGCTAATAAAAGAGGTTATCATCTAGGCGTAGCAGGTTTTAAATATTCTTGTCCAGAAGCTTCTTACCTTTTCAGTGTCTCACGTTCTATTAATTCTATTAAATGACTGTAACAGGTTTCCTTTTCCTTATACAATTTGGACCCATTTTCAAAGAACAAAAGCCTCATTTTGTATCTGTACCAATAAATTTCTGCATTATGTACATACAGATATCATACTGATTGCTGTCATATTTCATCTATCTCAAGTACTTCAAGAGATCTGACGTGGGGGTTGTTTATTATTCCTAAAAATGAAAAGAATTGGATTTAAATACTAATGTTTTCTTTTAGTGATTTGATTTTGGTTTCAAGGGGTGTAATTTCTTAAGAGAAATGGAAGAGTTTTTATTCCTATTTACATAGGCAGAGTAATGCGTTTCTGCTGTAGAGAGCCAAGGTCAAGCAAACTAATATACGTTCATATTTCCCAGAGCTTTTTTCTGCTGAAAGGGACACAGAGACTAATGTTACTATGAAGACCCACCCTGCATTTCTGATCTGGGTTACAACCAGTCTTGTTGTTAAAGATGACACAATATGGTGAAAGTGGAGTCACCTGAGATTCTGCAGTGAAGGTGCAGAGCCAGATGAAAGGACAGATAAGGACAAATTGTTATCATTATTATTTTTTAAATTCCTTTTAGGCAAAAAACTAAGACAAATATCTACGCCTGAGCTCATAGTGTAAGACTGTATATACTAGCCTGGAATTTTGATGATTGTTTTTAGTATTTACATGAAGAAAGTAAAGGAGAGAGAGGTTCCCGGAGCTTTTTTTTTTTTTTTTTTTTTTTTTTTTTTTAAATTCGGGACTTTTAGTAGGCTCACATGAGAATGACTTGCCTCTGAAGAATTGTTCTATATAAATTTAGCCTGATTAAATTTAGCAATAGAATGAAACAGAATTTTAACTCATTTAGAAAATCTCAATCCATCTCTTAATGAAGTTTCCATAATCAACTTATATGGATGGGGGGAAAAAAAAAAAAAAGAAAATTAAGAAAATTCATTATTTAACAGTTCCAATGTGACACTCTTTACAGACCCCAAGACACTAGGTATAGGAAAGTCCTGATTGATTTTCCTTTAAAGAATATTTTCCATTTCTCCATAGAAGTTGATTTTTAAAATTCATTTTAAATATTATGTTGATGTTTCCTCTTATTTTTTTTTTTGCCAGAAAACTTAACTCAGTTTAAGCTTAAGACATTTTGATACATTTTGTATTTCATAGATAAATTCCGAGCAGCCAGAGATTACAGATTAGTGTCAAATGATGATTCTTTGACACTGAAATCTGTTCTCAAACAGAAGCTTTCATGACACAAAACTGTCTGGAATGGTACTACTTACTGCCTCAAAGGCAATTTGCTTCCTCCAGTTGCTCCTGAACAGATGTGAAGTGGGGGAACTTAACAGTCTGTACTGTTCTTGAAAAGATGTAGTTTCTTCTCTTTTTTTTTTTTTCCCCCCCCTTCATTTTTTTCCCCTTATAAATTCTACCACAAAGCCAAAAAAATGAGATTTGGTATTAATAATGCTTCTAACCTCCTGAATGATTAATATTTAGATGATGACTTAGTGCGAGTAAGATTGTTCTGTTCTTCGGCTTTGAAGACTTAGAAGTGATAATGAACTCAAGGTTAAATAACACTTATATAGCACCTTCCAGACAAGGGAGTTCAAATGTTATATGCACATAATTTGTTATGCTTTGGCAGATTGCAATTGTAAGTGTGTAATTTGTTTTAAGCAAGAGTTTGTAAAAGCAATATTTTGTCCCAAGCTCATGCTGTAAGCCAGAAAGATAAAAGTGAGTGTACTGAAACAAATAATCCTGAGTTTTAGGCCCTTTCCTAATCAGTGGCAAGCAATAAGTCATTAAGAAGTAAGAGTAATATGAACTATAAACAGGGTGGTATTGACCGTGCTCTCAATTTACTGTTCTGTTGAATTCAATATGTTTAATGTGGGACTTGGAGTAAAACTGTGGGAGAGAGGTATTGTGTCAGTTCTTGGTTAAGAGAAGTGGAGAGAAGAAGGGTCAGGCATGGAAGACATCTGTTACTTGTAGATGGGATGTGACAGTGCACAAAAAAATAGAAATCAAAGTCCCACTTAAAAGGGTTAAGACTGTAGGATTCTTCCTTTTACCGTTTTCCCCCAGACAAAGGTGAGAAGTGAACCCATTCCTGATCAGTCTGATGAAAAATCCTCAGGCCGAGGATTTTACACCTCTGAGCTATGGGGGAACTCCTTGCTCGCATCTTCAGGGATACTTGATCTTAGGCATATCCCTCTCGGGAGAGAATGAAGGAACACGGCCTGGATGTGAGCACGGTTGTGTGAGGCTGTATTTACTGCTTGATCCCAGGATTTTCACTGTTGTGGCCCCCCTCCTCCACATATCGCCAGGTTTTTTCACTCCTTAGTTAGCTAAGAAGCAGAACACTGCCCCAGCAATTCAAGATGAGTTTAAATTAAGGTAAATTAGAAAATCATGAACTATTTAATAGTCCTATTTCCACATTATTTATTCAGAAGAAATTTCTATTAACAGTGCATTGGATTCACAAAGCAATTAATTCCATCCCTTTTGCAGATCTTTTTACAGCTACTCTGACATGCTCTGCAGAACAAAGGGTTTGATCTTTTGGGACTAAGATGCTAGCATTTTTTCATTTGCTTATCAATGTGTTAACATGTGAGGGAAAATGATTAGCTCCATTGCTGCATTCTGAGAAGATGCAGAAGGTCAGGAAGACACATTTGTATCTACATGCACTTCAGGAGTATTTACTATTGCCACAATTCAGAGCATCCAATGTGATTGTCTCTTCTTTCTTTATGTCCCCTTTGCCATTGTATCCCTGTAAAATATGGCTGAGTTCACAGCTTGTTTTCTACATTTCACTTGGTGCCTGATGGAGATACAAAGCCCAGATAACTGTTATGTTAGATAAACTGTCAAGGATTTTGTTGACAGAAAGATGTATTCTTGCACAGTTCCACAGGGGCCAGGAGTCAGTTGTGAGACAGCAGATGCCTTTCTACGCGGCGGCTTGTTTTCCACATAGCTCTAATAAATACAGTAATGCTGATGTAAATGCACACTTCAATTATTGCAAAACATAATTTATACATTAGTTTCCATAGTAACTTGTCATCACTGTGGCATGGTTTAAACTAGTGACATTTGTGAGTGTAGAAAGTCAATTTTACAAGGTTTACCACATATAACATTTGATTTCTCAACTTAAGAAATAGTTGGTCTTGGTTATAGCCTTCTGAATTCATGGTGAATTTCTTATATATTCCACAGGTGTAAACTAGGTGGAAAAATTAGTTAATGAGGTCATCATATTTTAAGCATTATGAAGTGTAATTGAAATTTTTCTTCACAAGAGGCAATATTTTCAGAAGTATATGACCTTGCCTCATGGGGATATTGTTTCTTCAGGGCTCACTCTAGTGTTAAATAAAGATTAAGGTGTTCAACTCTGAAGGAATCATCCCTTTCAACCAGGGACAATTCAGTGTGCCAATAAAAAGGTTGTGTACAATTTAGAAAGAACGAGAAAATGATACTCTTGGATCTAATTAGTTTACTTGATATAAAGCAATATATTTTTCAGAAGGATATAGATGATACAGTTACTTTGACATAATGAGCTCTCTAAAAAATTACAGAGTTGAAGTGAAAAATATATACAGTACTTGCAGCCCTGTATTCCATCGTCATGCTCACAGCCATTGCTGTGTGCATCCAGAGGGAACTGCCATGGGTTAAAGCATGACCTAATGCTGCTGCAAAGTTCTTTTTTTTTTTAATGGGCATCTTTAATATGGAAATCTCTGCATGAATAGAACTAGTTCTTCTAGTCTCCAAGAGGAATAGTAGTTGGTACATACTGGTGTCCATGTCACCATATGGTAACAAGTTCAATTCTTCACAACTTCAAGGCTTTCCTTTGCTCATAGGTTTGCCAGTTTATCTGCTTGTAAATGAGCTATAAACTGTGGGTATATGGAATAGTAGTTTCGCATACGACTTCTTTTTTGTTATAATGTCAATTTTTAGAGTGTAGCTGAATAGCTATTCAGTTTTAAGAAGAAGATGAGAAAGAAGAATAAAAATGAATGTGAGTTAAAACTCTTTAAGCTAGTGCACGCTAAGGAGGGAGGCATGAGTGTTTCTACTCTGCACATACTGTGAAGAAAAGGCCTCTATGGAGATAACAGAATTCTGCCAGTCAGGCTGTCATTAATGCCTACATGCAGTTAGATGCTTTTGTGCTGTCCCATTGGTGCCTTCACCATTGCAGTGCTACGGGCCCTGCATTTGCAGTTCTCCAGCCACACCTTTGCTTTCATATATTGCAATTGTTTCAGTACTGAAAATGCAGTAAAAATTAACTTCTAAAAGACAAAGATAGAAGGCTACTGAAGAATGGCTACGTCTTGAAAATAACAAGGTTGTATTAGAAATGAAGATCCAGAAGTGTATCTGTTAGCATTTCTCTTTTACTATTCTATCTGTAAAATGAGGCTAATAGGATTTAGGCATTGGGTGGACTAGTGATAATCCAGTTATGTAGAGAAATTGCAATAGGTCAGGAAGCTACTGATTGTCAAATGAGCAGGAAAAAATGTATGAATATTCTATTCTGTTTTGAAGTACACTGTGATAGCTTATCCCACTGTGCATTGTGCTTGGGAAGTGGGCTGTAATTTTACACACGTCCGTCCACACGCACACATACGCGGAGAATTAATGACTTCAACTGGAGAATTAAACTATAATTTAACTGTCACCATGTACCCATGATAAATGATTTATATGCAGAACGGTAACACTTCTCACTAGCTTCCTAATTCATGTTTTTTGACTTAGTCATTCTTCATATGCAGATGTTCTAATGCCAGAGGAGAACGTTTGGGACAGGGTGCACAGAGATCATTGCTATTAAGTAGGGTTTGTGCACACCCTTTTTATGTGATGTTAGTAAAGCTGTTATTGCAGTTACATCCATTTAGGTAAGTTATTAAAATGTTTTCATTCTGTCCAGTTGCTTCAGCTCTTTTGCACCTATTCTCTGCTAAGGAAACCCAACTATTTTGCTATTATGTCAGTAATGCAAAAATGTTATAGTAAACAACTGCATTGTAGCATTCCATTATTTTAACAGTAAACTCATGCTTGTGGATCAAAATTTGAGTGACAAATATAAAACACTAATAGAAAAGTAATGTTGAAATATTCAGTTCAAGATGTAGACTTGGACTTCTTAAGTTCTGGATTAGATTTTCATTTCAGTGAACTGCTTTGGCATCAGTTAATATTGTTCTACAGTTCTGCTGTATGCTTTATCCCCATTCCTGCATAAGCCATGTGTTCTTATGTGGAGCAGTTGGAGAGTGTCCAGAGAAGGGCCATGAAGATGATCAGAAGTACAGAGCACCTCTCCTGCAAAGACAGGCTGAGGGAGCTGGGCTTGTTCAGCCTGGAGAAGAGAAGGCTGTGAGGAGACCTCATTACATACCTCAGCCTTCCAGTATTTAAAAGAATATTATAAAAAGGAGGGGAATCAACTTTTCACTTGGGTAGATAGTAGTAGGACAAGGAGAATGGTTTTAACCTCAAGGAGGAAATATTTAGATTGGGTGTCAGTTCTTCCCAGAGAGAGTGATGAGGTGCTGGAAAAGGCTGCCCAAAAAAGCTGTGGATGCTTCATCCCTGTAGGTATTCAAGGCCAGGTTGGATGGAGCCCTGGCCAACCTGGTCTAGTACCAGATCTGGAGGTTGGCAGCCCTGCCTGCTTCAGAGGGTTTGGAATGTGATGATCCTTGGGGTCCTTTCCAACCCATACCTTTCTATGATTCTTCCATTAATACCTGAGGAGATTATCAAATTATTCATTTGATGACAGAAAGGCTTTTGTCTTTTGGACCAATGTTTAGAAATGAATGAAATTCAGCATATTAAATGCACTACATAACTCTCAGGGATCACTGACCACCATATATAATTATGTAAAATATCCCTATTATAGTGTTGTGAGTCTACATAGAAGAAAAAGATTAAAAAAAAAAAAAAAAAAGAGGGGATTATAGTTTAGCAAAGTCTTTAGTGAATGGTTTTATCAATAAATTAAACATCATAATTCAGATTCCTATTGAAAACATGGTGCAGCTTTGAACTGTAAACACAACATAAACTAGTAGGGCTATGTGGTGTTACATACGTAGTGGTGAAAATCTATCAGTTTTCACCACATATATCTTGACCCTGCCATGCTTTGGTGGTTGCTACATCATGTTTTCACTACAGAAAAAGTGGCATCATAATTATAGGGAAAGGCACAATTACAAATTGCATGCAATTACATCCAAACAAGTAAACAAAACAAAGCTACATTCAGCAAGCTAAGGAAGAGCTGAAAGCCTTTTAACGGAGATGCCAAAGATGAGCTTTTGAAGCTCTACAATTTGCCAGTCAAATTGTTGTCATTTAGGAGAACTTCCTCACAAAAGCTTGTAGTAGAGCAAATGAGTGGCAAATTGGCTTTCTAAATTATTATATACTGTTCTGATTGATTTTTTCCCCATTACTCTTTGGCAAGATCTTAATATTTTCAGAGCGGAGAACTTTACTTTAAAACCTGAACTTTTCTATGTGTCTCCTGAAGTGAGACGTGTTCACTGAGTGAGGCGCATCTTAGGAAATCAGTAATATTTGGAAGATCTGATTGTAATGAAATACTTTATGAGTTCAGAAGATGAATATTTGGTCTATATTGTTCAGAAGTTTATCACTGAAATAAGTTGTATTTTCTGGATATTAATCAATGGGAGAAGGAAACAAAGCTGCAGAGATAAGGTCATAGTCTCAGGTATAGAGGGATCCTGTTCCAAAGAAATTAAATTTGTATTGTAACTGATGGTTGAGAGCTTCTTTGTTATCTTGTGTTCACAGTTACTTGAGCTTCAGTAGGGTTAATGCTGGTTAATACTGTGCGATACATGCATCAAAAGGATGTTTTCCCTTCCTTTTTATACCATGATATGCAGCCATCTTTCATAGAGCTGCAACACTTCTACTGGAACTCCTCATACTTCACTGTGAGAAGGGACAGATTCCCCAACTGGGCAATCTTTGCTTTATTATTTTTTGTCAGAATAAAAGATATTTGGGAGGTTGGATAAACAACACAGGAATTCTTCCATAGCTCTTGAGAAAAAAAAAAAAAAAAAAAAAAAAAAAAGCTATTAAAAAAAAAAGTTCTTCAGCCTATCCAGACGTTATCGGATTATTTTATGTTCTGTTGAAATACATTCTGCAGCTGCATCCTCTTAACAAATAATCCTCCCTCTCCACCAACAGCGTAATTCAAGATAATTGGCTGAAATTTTCTTAGAAAATAATTATTTGACCAATTAAAGCTCTTAGTCTGCAGTAATAACGAACTGTGAATAGATGTTTAATTCCTGTGAAATGCTGACTTTTTTAAAATGGGGGGAAGGTGGAGAGGGCCTTAAACTCATTGAACCAATTTTTATTTTAAAAACACTGAAAATAAGCTTTTTTTTTTCTTTCTGCAAACATTAATGGAAACCAATTGCTATTCCAATTGATACTTAAAAAGAAAAAATAATTAGTAAAATGAGAGGCAAATGGCGACATAACAAATTTATAAGGTTTTTTTTAGCAATTGATTTTGTAAGTAAATATTGGCTGTTGGAATAGAGCTACGCACAAGGGCCTGTTTTGTTCCGTAAAGAATTTGCCCTCTAAGTCTATTTTCAAGCTATTTTAAAATACTATTTAATAAAATGTCAAATAGAAGCCACATATGGCATATTCTTCTGCAGCCGTGTAACAATTAATGAAGCAATTTATATCAGCTATAGAACATATCATCAACTCACTACTTTTTCAATTCCAAAGAAAGAAAACAAAAAAAAGGAGGTACTTGGAGCATCTTTAAGTGGACCTTGTTATTGGGCAGTATCATCTCATACTTGCAGTGCTTCATGCTGTTTATTCTGGGCAGGTGAGATACTACAGTGATTTCATTCAAAAAAGCTGAGAGAAAAAAAAAAAATTAAGAAGCAACCATGACCTATGGGGAGAAAGTTTGCTAAAAGAAGAAAACAGATAACTAATAAAAGGAGGTGGAAAAGGTACCTGCTATGACAGTAGATGACCAAAACATAAAAACATATACATATATATATATGTATATATAGTATATAAAATAAGCAAACAAAAGAGTATATACAAAAGAGCTAAAGACTAAAGCTGGTGTATTTTAGGGAAAGGAATGGCAAAAATAGCTGAAAGCGCACCATTTATCAGACTAAAATGGCAGCACATTTGCACCATTTTCTGAAGTAATTTGAGTGTAGGGCAGAAGGCATCTTGTTTTGAAACTGTCTCCCAGGCTCTTGTTTTAGTTAATTTTTTTGACATCTACCACTGTCTGTAAAAAGCTTCCTATCTGAGCGCATGTAATTTGGGTTAAGAAAAATAAGCGAGAAATAATATTTTGATGCATCTCGTGTCAGTGTGTAGGTGGATGTAGATTTCAGTTCTCTCTTACCTCCTGGGTAATGTGCAGAAAGGTTGTTTAGATTTCAGCAGTATGAACTTTGTTTAAACTAAAGGTAGAAAAATGTAAATGTATTGGAAAGTGCAGATTTAGAATCAGAATACTGTAAAAGAAATTTCGCCTTGCTATTTTTACTTAGTCGTATTAAACAATTGAGCTTAACACTTCATGGAGTGAAAAAAGTCAGTTTTGTATTTGATTTCCGTATGATACGCCAATGTCTCCTTTTGGAAGTGTTCATCAAAGGCCATGCAGCTGAATCCTAGCTATGGTTCTCTCAGGTGTACTTCTTGCATATCTCTAAAATGCTCTGTAGCATTTGTTCTGGCAGGACAGTTTGCAGTCAGTCTCTTTGTGCACATCAGCATGCCACATTAGGCGAACACATACTGTACCATGTTTAGCTTATCCAATGTGGTGCTCATAACTGTTCTTCCCTGAAAGGCTCTATGCTGGTGTTAGCTCTCTCTGGATCTAATTCATCTTATCATAGAATCACAGAATAGCTTGGGTTGGAAGGGACCTAAAGGATCATCAAGTCGCAACCTCCCTGCCACAGGTAGGGCCACCGACCTCCACATTTAATAGTAGACAAATCTTGCTTCTGTTAGGACCAGAATTCAATTTTGCATTTTTTTTTTTCCCCTCTGTATTAGTTTTCTATCAGCCAAAAGTATTTTTGACTTAGTGCCAGGCTGAGTGATGTTTTAGTTCACACAGGAATGTGCATTTGGGTCAATGAAGGAGATCTTCTGATCATCTGTACAAATCTAATTGATTATTAGCAATTTTCAAAGACTGTTCCTTTCTGTTCTAGAAAATTTGTATCTTTCTCATTTACATTTGTTTAAATTGGAGAGAGCACATTAAAATAGTGTGAATTATCTTGGTTCCTGAAGGTAATGATCTTTTGCAATTATCATATGTAATCAGTTTTACAAAATTTGGGAGGAAGGAAAGGAAGCAGAGAGGATAGAAGATAGACATTTTTTCCTTCCATCTCCTCTTGTTAATCTGAGTAGTAACATGCATAATCTTTCTTCAGTATCAAAGTCGAGGTTAATATCTGGCTGTTTAACCTTGGAACAAAGGAAAGAACAAAAAAGAGCACAGGGAAGTCTGACAGCCAACTCACTCATCAGCGCAATCTTCTGCAAATAGGCTGAAAAGTATTTGCCAGTCCAAGTTGCAATACAATCCATGCGTTTGTTTTTGGCTTTGTTTAACTTAATGAGGTTTTTATTTTCCTGAAAGCCTTCACAAAGACAGATTTTTATATACAATGGAACTGACAGGTGCCTCTGAGAACTGATGTTCATACATAGATTGACTGAAAAGACATGAAAGCAAGGAAGGAGGGAGCAAGGAGACCTCTTCTCCCAGGTAATTAGTGGTAGGATGAGAGGTAATGGCCTTAGATTGCTCCAAAGTGGCTCAGGCATGATATTAGGAAAAAAATTAATCTCAGAAAGAGCAGTGAGGCAGTGGCACAGGCTGCCCAGGGAGGTGGTGGGGTCACTGTCCCTGGAGGTGTTCAAGATCCATGGATATGTGGCACTGAGAGGATGTGGTTGGTGGACATGGTGGGAGTGGGTTGGAGTTGGGCTTGGGGTTCTAAGTATTTTCCAACCTTCATGATTCTGTGACTGTAAGGAGTGTCACACATAAATAGTCAGAAAGCTCACAAGAAACTTATGCTAGCAAGCGTTATTGCATAAATGCTTCATCTGATTTTGATTTAGGACTAAATATGATAACTCTTGTGAGTTATCTCTTGGCTGCATTGTTCATGGGAGATAATCAACCCCACTGTCGATTAACTCTTCCTCCTTCAAAAGCAGCCACCATGAACCTAAATACTGATTGACATAGAACACCTTTACTTGCATATATTCCATAGCACTGTGACTGGGAACTTTTTCTGTGAACTTACTCTTGATTTATGAATAAACAAAGAAAAAAATGACTTAGTACCTAATATAGCAACGCAATCCCCACCTAATTATGCAGGTGTTAGCTATGTTGGCCTCTTAGTATTGTACTTGAAAGTCTGCAATAAAGACCATAAATGAGAGATTGTTCATGGCTCCAAAAAGGGGAAAAAAAAAAAATAATCTCAATTATGGGTCTGATAAACAACCTGCTCAAAAATGTACTCTGCATGCACTTAGTATGTAGTCAGCTATGCATGATCTTCCATGCTTCTTCTTTTTTTCTTTGTCTTCCTTTTCCTGTATAAGTTACTTGAATTTAATAATTTAGTTATTGTCTTTCCATTAGCAAACCCATGAGACCCTGATCTGGCATTTTTCAAATGAAAGCTTCAATAGTTACGTTAAATGGAGCTAAATATATATCTCATAAAAATGAGAAGGATATATCAATTAATGACTTTTTTTTCCAGGAATTCAGGGACTGAAGTGACAATAATTTTCAAATCTTGATCTGATCTACCCTTTTTTTAAATAAAACTTTCACTTTTTTCTCTTATTATTTCCTGGACTGTATAGCTATATGTGTTTCCAGGGAAATACACATTCCTATAGAGGTCTTTTTAATTATTATTTGAAGCAAATGGTGACAGTAAGGATCATAATTTTATTAAATCATATTGATTGTTCTTGTTTCATGGAGGAGGTTACTACAGAATATAATCTTTATATAAAGATTTTGAAGGAGCACTGTTAGTTGAACTTACATACTATATAATTACTAGAAAATGGGCTGTATTTCTGCTAGGGTTGGGTTCTCGTCTGTGCTTCGTGTGTGAATGATATATCTGGTAATTATGTATGTGCTTCCAAAATGGAAATTGATCATTTTAAACTATTTTAAAATAGTCTGAGTAAATAAAATCATTCATATGGCTTTTGCACAGGCTTGGTGTGTGGGATTCTCTGCCTGGACTTTTACCTTTCAATGGCTGCCTAGTCTGTCACCCTATATTATGCCTGAGCTCATATGTGAAAGTGTTTATTTGGTATAAACAATCAGTGTAGTGCCTAATGCACCTCATGTGCTCAGTAGCAATACTAAGAACTGCATGTAAAGTTTCATGCTTTTTTAATTTTACTGAAATAATTACATCTCTGGAATAGTGTTATAGATAAGCATGTGATGATCAAGTTTGTGAAACCCCAGGTACTTGAATCAGAACTGGTATTGGATACTTGTGCTATCTGTTTCTGTATTTTGTTGGTGTACCTTCTGCTTGCTGTCACAATGGCTTTTTTGGCTGTTTTTATCTATCTATTTATTTATTTATGGAATCATTTTTTCTTGTTCAATGACTTTTGTCATCTCATTGTGTTGTCTGCTTGCTCAAATGAAAGGTTTTTCTTACTGCTAAATGCCCAGATCAGGTGCCTCTAGACACCATGGCCTTTGCCTCTGTGGCTTCGTAAGAGTTTTGAGAAGAGGTTTCCTGACTAAAAACCTCATTAAAGGGTCAGCAACATAAAAGCAGCTGCTATTCCTGAAGACCTGTCCACTAAAATACTATCAAACCCAGTACTCTCAAAGCTTTTTTCTCCTATAAAAATGCAATTACTGGTCTTCATCCGTTCTGTGTTTGCTGTTCTTCATCCTCTTAAAATTAATTCACGTGCGTTATTTGGGATGGTTTTACGAACATTTGCCTTTTCCTTTTTGAAGCCTATCTCTATCATTGTAAATGGTGTGTTCATGTGCTTTTTGTCTGCTTTTTTTTTTTTTTTTTTTTTTTCCCCCCCCTCATCTAATGCAGAAGAGAGAAATCGATGGTGGGTATACTTCTCAATTCACTCTCTGCTTTCCATTCCTTTTATAGTGTCTGTCCTTCTGAGCAGGTTTCAGATAGTACAAGAACAAAAATTCAGAAACAAAGAAAGAAGAAAAATATAAACCTTTCGTCCCTATATCATTTGTCTTTGCCATTCTGCCTGCTTATTTATCCACCTGCCTACCAAAATGGAAAGATCCATTCTGTGTCCTTATTGAGTAGCGAGACATCCTTGTCTTCACTTGTATCTTCTAATTGTCAAGGTCTAAAATTCAGCTTACTCATTTCATAAGGGACAGAGCAAGCTTTTGAGAGAGAGAGAGAGAGATAAAATATCTTTTAATGATAATTAGTATAGCTATTGATAAAATTAAGATACTCAGAATAAAATTGATGGTTATGGATATGGAGAGCTTTCATTTACTGAGAAGTCTGTTGAAGTGCAGCTTATCTCTAGAATTCATTTTATTCTTTTAGTTTACTTTTGTTTGTTTTTGTTTCCTGATGAGGGCATAGGTTTCAGATTGCAGTGTTTTTTCTTTTTTCTTTTAGGTTTGTTTTCTTCTTTTATTAAACAGCGTACAGGGTAAAAGTCTTAGATTGTTTTGCTGGCCTGAAGAATAAATGTCAGTGAACTGCTGTGCACTGAGGGGCTTTCTCTCTTGAGATGATATCTCTGTTCAACAGCTCACTGAAGCTCTTAAAAGACCGATTACAGTGAGATCTGACAATCATTTGCATCTCTGTGTATGTCAACAACTGTCCTCAGATCAAGGGTGACAGAGAGATCTCCAGCTGCATGGAAACAGATGGCAAGTCACTCAAGCAGTCTTCTCAGTTGCTGAACGTAGATAAGTTGTATATCACTTTAGGTCAAAGGAAAAACACTTGTGGGAAGGCACAGTGAGAACTAGGTGAAAAAGTGAGATAACAGCAGGAAAAGCAGCTTGTCAAATCTTCAATTCCTTCAAAGCATCAATAAGTATAAAAGCATTTGGATTTTCTACTTTAATTAACGTAGCTGCTTGTAACAAGACAGCCTTCAAACAAGCATCCTAGCTTTAGAAATTTTCATCTAGCGGTTACATCATTGCCACTTGGAAAAAAAAAAGTTGCAAATTTGAAGCATGGCATGTTTGGCTGAATAGGAGACACAAGAATTAACTTCTCTAACATGCAGTACACTGTTGTGCTGAAACACACGATGAAAACAGTCAAACTTTGCCATACCAATGGGGTGGTGGAGATTGTGCTGGTTTCTCAGCATCACCTCACCACTACGTTTTGATCCTCTCAAGCTCCTGTAAAAGGAAAAAGATGTGTAGACATCATGTCTGCAAGATAGTGTGCAGGAGGGGAGAGTGGTTTTAATTACTTACAGTTTTTTAAGCAGAACATGGAGAGAATTAAAATGTTTGGTTGCCAGCTCTGCAAGTGCGTCTGTAGGACTCTGCCTCTGACTTTAAAGCGCTCTTTGATAGTGAGAACTATCCTTCATAAAACCTGGAGGGAAATGGCTGGGAAAAAAAAAAATAAAATAAAAATTCATTTTAAGGTGTTTCAAAACATGGGAAAAAAAAAGAAAAAACTAAAACCTACCCCTATCTTTATGAGTCTGTTTTGCCAAGTTCAGTGTAGGCATAAAATCGATTTCTCCCCATTGAAAACTGCTTTTCATTTCACTGAATCGTAACGTGTGCATGACAGGGAGGGTGGAGTTGCCTGCCAAGGTTGAAATAACTCTTGCTGCATTACTTGTTCATGACCTAAAAGTTACCTACCCGATTACGCTACCCCTTGTTCATAGGAGTAGGGACGGGAGGTAGCAGAAGATTGCAGACCCTTTAGGAGACTGATTTTTTGTTTATTTCAGTTCACATACATGCTATATTTAAAGCTGATTGTGAAAGAAGTCTGGTAAAAGAGAGTGATTTCCTCCAAATGAGGGTAAATAGGGTTATAAACCAGGAAAGACAGGTGATTTAAAGACCAAGAGTGTCAAAGGATAAGGTATAGCAATACCAAATAAGTTTCTTTCTGCAGGTATTTATATGACTATGGCATGTGTCCAGCACAAACCAGGAGGTGTATGAAAAGCTAAAATGCTCTCAGCTTGCCTCTTAAAAACAAAGGAGAACAAAATTATTGTATTTACTGATGTGAGCCAATAGCTACAGACATGGACAGTGCAGATATTTAGGATGTAATTTAAAAAGTGTGGATTGTGGAAGGCAAAGAATTGTGCAACCTTAAAAAAATCCTTAAGTCCACATGCCTACTGCCCCAGGGGAAAAATGTGAGCTTGCTTGAAGTGTTTTGGGGGCATTTTCACAAAACAGCAAAAGAATTTTCTTCTTATTAGTCCAATTTAACATTGAAAGGAAAAAGTGAACAGTTAGTGAAGATTAGTAACAGAAAACATAGGATATATATATTTTTTTTTATTAAAAAGGGGGAAATGGAAAAGGATGTCAGCCTCCATAACTGAAGAAAGTGCTCATGCAAAAGTCTTTCTTCATTTTGTTACAGTTTTATTTGTATTCACTGAGATTTGTTGGGAAATCTCCATTTGGAGAGAAAAATGGTGAGATGTGCTCTGTCACTGGAATTGCTGTGGCACAGGGGCTTATGGATACTGGTGGAAACAAAAACGCAAAACTGTTCCAAAATAATGAAGTATTGATAGTAAATAGAAGTGAGATGAAATGGGAAGTGTGAAGAAAAAAATAATGTGGCCAAAGAAGACTGAGATGCTATAGTGAATGTGCACATGAAGAAGAAAAAATGGTTTTAGTTAACATTTAGATTCCTTTCTTCAGTTATAAAAGGACACTAATTGTATAATTTGCAGTTCTTGTTCAGAAAGGGAAGACATTTACTGTCAACTAAAAGCCCCTTTATGAAATAGCCGTGCAGGAGTGAAATTGACAGTTCTGCACAATAGGCCAAGCATGAATTCCATTACCTCTGTGGCACAGCAGCTCTTACAGCAAAGCTGGCTCATGCTTCCCCAAACCAGTGTAGAAGTCAAACTGTGTAACAGGAAAGAGGATGTTCAGCACAGCAGTTAGTCATCAAATAATGGAACGCCCCTGGAAAAGAAGCTGAATGATGAGCAAAATGCTGTGCTTGTCTTGAGATCTACTTGTTAAACCAGTTAAAATCCTGACAGTGGATGTCCAGAGAGTCAATAGTCTGACGCATCAATTTTGTGGGTGTAAAATATATATTTTGAATAATTCACCGAGAACAAAGGGATTTCGGAAACTCAGAACAGGGATTTTTTCTTTAGGCACACAAATCTATGGTTGTCTTTATGCAGGAAAGGTGGCCATTTCTTCAAGAGGTTAATTGGGAACTAAAGTTTACTTAGCCTTTGGATTCAAATATTTCAGTTGAAGAATGCTTGTGTCTGCACAACAGAAAATAAAATATGCCAGGGGAACAATATGAGCACTTAGACCATTTTGGAACTTTTACAGGGCTCTACAAAACAATTTGTAGACATATAAGTACATTTATTAAATCTTATAAAGAGATATGTAAGGCCTTATATTTTCAACTCATTTAAATTAAGAAGACGCTGTTTTTGTACTGGCTAATCAAAATCTTTCAGCAAGCATTGTAGGAAAAAATCACAATGATTTTAGAATAGCTATAGATCTTGTTGATATTTCTTTTTCCTATTTGCTGCTTGCTTCTATTTCCTAATCTATTATCTGAGATCTTGTTCTATACTTTCTATTTTATTTTGACTATGCTGATATGAGTTTGTACCATTACACATTTGTTTGTTTATCTTTCATATCAGTACTTGGGGATGGATTCTGTAACTACTCAGAAGGCAGTGTGACAGGAAACAACTTCTTATACTAAAATTAATGTTCCAAGGCACACACAAACCACTGCCTGGAGTAAGGAGCCTCTCAAGTGTAGTTTTCTAAAAGAAAATTGGAAAGGCACTTCTGTTTAAACAAAACAAAACAAAAAAAAAAAAAAAAAAAAGAGTCCTTGAAATGTATTGGGATGCTGGTACAAAGGCCAGGAGGTTTACTTGTTCCTCTGATAAAGGAGAATTATCTGGAAGCATGCCCAATGTGAGCAAAGTTGGAGGAATTGAGATTCAGAAGAACAGATCTGAAAGTTAGGCACTGTATTTGCAAGAAAAATTTTGCAAGGAAAAATGGGTCCAGTACACTGTGAACTTTAGTGCCTTTCTCTTAAGGTGTACAATAAATGCAAAACCACCCAAACCATCAGGAGGAAAAGACAACAAAAGGTAGGAAAAAAGTCCCCTGA